>CM026895.1:20167438-20303690 GCA_015227895.2 Colaptes auratus
CAGTCCTTTTGATATCCTGGAGGCAGGACTCCTCTTTGGTCGTGCTGTCCTCCCTTGCACTCAAGCTCTTTTTCACTAGTAGAAGGCAAAAGCCCCTTAAGAGCTTAAAAAGCCTCAAGAATGTTGCCCATTGGCAGGGCTGGCAATGGTAAACTACTGGCCAAGGCCAGTGGCTGAACTAGGGCTGAAACCCACTCCCAGGACCCCCAGCCCTGGCTCAGTGTGTGCAGATGGACACTAAAACCCCTTAGGGTCTGTGTCTGATCGCAGCTCAGGGGGTTCTACAGAAACCACAGCACACAGCCCAGGCAGCTGACCCATGAAGGCTTTTGACCTTGTTTCTCTTCCTCTCTGCAAGCACAGGAAGGGCACTTGTGTGTGTGTGATGCTATCTCCCACATCTTCAATATGCACACTGTGCCTTCAGCTCGACAGCGAGCTGATGACTCCAGGGCCTGGAGAAACCTTCCTGCTGATTGGGACATCCCAGCAGGAGGAACCCAGACACAGCAAGGGCCCCAAAGGTGGCCTGAAGCTCAGCCCAGCCCCTTCCTGGTGGTGTCTAACAAATGTGTCCCATTAATGATCTCAAAGGTCTTTCCCAACCTGCTTAATCCTGTATTGTGTTTTGCCTGGGCATTACAGGTGCACAGCAATAAGCCAAGGAGCAGTGGATCCAAACTTGAATACACAGTTAACCAGGTTGGAAAAGACCAACCAGTCCAACCTATCACCCAACACCATCTGATCAACTAAACCATGGCACCAAGTGCCTCAGCCAGGCTCCTCTTAAACACCTCCAGGGATGGGGACTCCACCACCTCCCTGGGCAGCACATCCCAAGGGCCAATCTCTCTTGCTGGGAAGAACTTCTTCCTAACATCCAGCCTAACCTCCCCTGGCACAGCTTGAGACTGTGTCCTCTTGTTCTAGTGCTGCTAGCCTGGGAGAAGAGACCAACCCCCACCTGGCTACAACCTCCCTTCAGGCAGTTGTAGACAGCAAGAAGGTCTCCTCCGAGTCTCCTCGTCTCCAGGCTAAGCAACCCCAGCTCCCTCAGCCTCTCCTCACAGGGCTGTGCTCCAGACCCCTCCCCAGCTTTGTTGCCCTTCTCTGGACACCTTCCAGCAGCTCAACATCTTTCCTGAACTGAGGAGCCCAGAACTGGACCCAGGTCTCAAGGTGTGCTCTAAGCAGTGCTGAGCACAGGGCAGAATGACCTCCCTGCTCCTGCTGGCCACACTCTTCCTGATGCAGGCCAGGATGCCATTGGCCTTCTGGGCCACCTGGGCACACTGCTGGCTCATGTTCATAGAAGCTTTCACCTCAACAGGAGGAGAAACTTTGGAGCAGGCTGCCCAGAGAGGTTGTGGAGACTCCTTCTCTGGAGACTTTCAAAACCTGCCTGGATGCATTCCTGTGTGGCCTGCCCTGGGTGATCCTGCTTTAGGCAGGGGGGGTTGGACTGGGTGATCTCTGGAGGTGCCTTCCAACCTCTAACGTTCTCTGTGATTCTGTAACACCTGAGACAAATCCAGGGGGAGATCAGACCTCAGTGCAAGCTTCTGGAGAAGTGGGAGGTTTGCAGGGTTCAGCACAGGGGTGTGGGAAGCTGAAGGACCCACCTGAGCTGTGTTTGTTGCTGCCCTGCTGGAGGAGCCCCAGCTCTGTCCTCCCAGGCTTCAGTGCTGTCACTCCTGGCTGCTGGGTTGTCACCTGGGTGGAGCTTTGTCAGCCTCAAGAGGGAAGGAAATCGACCCTGAGAAGGAAATCAAGCCTGAGGTTGCTGCTCGTTTCCACTTCTGCAGTGCTTGGGAGGTGAAGCATGGGTCCTGCAGAGGACAGCCCAGGCTGGGTGCTGCTGAGTTGCTGGTTTTCCCAGGGAGGGGACCCAGCTGGTGACAGCTTTCCTCCAAACACAGAGACCACACTGAGGGTGAGCATCCTGAAAGAGCATTTGTGTTCCCTCACACACTGGTGAGCCTCCAGCACTGCTTGGCCAGTCTCACCCCCATGCATGATGTAGATGGAGCACCTGGAGCTGCCCAGCTCCTCCTCTCCTCAGCTTGGAGAAGCAAAGATCTGCATGGTCTCTAGATGTCCATCTCTAAGGCTCATCACTTCCAGAGCTGCCTGTCTCAGCAGCCAGGAGAGACCAGCTCTCCCTACACTCTCCCAGGCCCACTCATGGGCTGCAACACAGGTCTTGCCAGGCTGGACAGATGGGCAGAGTCCAACAGGATGGCATTCAACAAGTCCAAGTGCCAGGGGCTGCACTTTGGTCACAGCAACCCCAGGCAGAGCTACAGGCTGGGGGCAGAGTGGCTGGAGAGCAGCCAGGCAGAAAGGGACCTGGGGGGAGTGGTTGATAGTAGGCTGAACAGGAGCCAGCAGTGTGCTCAGGGGGCAAAGAAGGCCAATGGCATCCTGGCCTGCATCAGGAAGAGTGTGGCCAGCAGGAGCAGGGAGGTCATTGTGCCCTGTGCTCAGCACTGGTTAGGCCACACCTTGAGTCCTGTGTCCAGTTTAGGAAAGATATTGAGCTGCTGGAAGGTGTCCAGAGAAGGGCAACAAAGCTGGGGAGGGGTCTGGAGCACAGCCCTGTGAGGAGAGGCTGAGGGAGCTGGGGTTGCTTAGCCTGGAGAAGAGGAGGCTCAGGGGAGACCTTCTTGCTGTCTACAACTCCTGAAGGGAGGTTGTAGCCAGGTGGGGTTGGTCTCTTCTCCCAGGCACCCAGCACCAGAACAAGAGGACACAGTCTCAAGCTGTGCCAGGGGAAGAGAAAGTTCTTCCCAGCAAGAGAGATTGGCCCTTGGGATGTGCTGCCCAAGGAGGTGGTGGAGTCCCTGTCACTGGAGGTGGTCAAGAGGGGATTGGATGTGGCAGTTGGAGCCATGGTTTAGTTAGTCAGGAGGTGTTGGGTGACAGGTTGGACTTGCTGATCTCTGAGGTCTTTTCCAACCTTACTGATTCTGTGATTCTGTGATCTTAGGAGGTCTGAAAGTGTCTCATTTTGACCTCTTTGACAGGGAAACCAGCAGGGGTAAACACCTGAGGAGGAATCTGGTGCCTAGGTCCTGGTCTCTGTGTGCCCTGCCATTTTTCTGCAGGACAATCCCATGCCCAACGAGGAAGGACTCCTGCTGCTGGCTACCAAAGAGGATGTGGAGGGATCTGGCCTGCAGGGAACTGGGAGAAGGTGGCAAACCACGCAGAAGATGTTCCAACATGCCAGTACTCAGCAGACCCTGAGTTTGAGGCAGTAATTCTCTTCCCAGCCCCTTGGATCCTGCCCTGACCCTTCGCTGACAGTGGGCAAAGGCCTCCAGCTCCATTTCCACCCCTCTGGAGGAGGTCCATGCCTGCATCTACTGGAGCACACCAGAGGGGAGCAATGGTTTCCCTACAAGACACTGAGGAGGAGGAAACAAGAAGCTGCTTGTCTCGACAGAAGATTTCTGACAGCTTTTAAGCAGACAGACAGGAGCTGAAAGCCACCCATTAGCAACCCTCCTCCAAAGCAATCCCTCATGTTCTGTCATTTTGGCCTCAAATGTCATTTAGACTAATTGGCCTTTCTTCCCCCCCCTCAGAGGCCAAATGCTGCTTATGAACCCCCTCTTAAAGCTACAGCCAGCCAATGACATCCCCAGCACAAAGTCTTTTTGGGGCTCTGAAGGTCTCATTAAAGGGATGATAACATCAACACAACTTCTGCTCCACTCCAGGAGCTGTCATCACACACACACAGCTACCACCCTCTGCAGTTCTTATCCTGAAATCCATCAGGTTTGGCATTTCTCTGAAGTCCCCAGCACAAGGACACCCACTATTATGCATGCAACTCTCAACTCTCTAATTTAACTCCATTTCCAGCGCTAATGCTGGCAAGAAATCATGGCCAGAGCATAACTGACACCTCAGAAGTAGAAGATAACTCAAAGCAAAGCAGAGCCACCACCATCACCACCCCCTGCCACTGTGCCCTCATTTCCAACAGCAAAGGTAGGCTCAGAGTCACTAAAGGTTCTGCTCAGCTCGAGGGATGTGTCAGGAGCGAGGCTCTGGCTGCAGCTAATCCACTGAAGGCAGCAGCAAAGCCTCAAAAGGAGGGGAGATGTAGGCTGCAGACAAGGAAGAAATTCCTGACAGTGAGCATGGTGAGACCCTTTCAGGTTAATCCTCCCCTCTCTGTGCTTTCTCATCCCTGGCATCTGCACCTTCACAAGCTGACAACCTCCTGGGGTGTCATAGCAGCACCTCTCCTATGGGGCCAGGCTGAGAGAGCTGAGGTTGATCAGCCTGGAGAAGGGAAGGCTTCAGGGAGACCTTAGATCAGCCCTCCAGTGCCTGAAGGGGGTTGCAGGAGAGCTGGGGAGGGACTTCTGACAACAGTTTTTTGTGACAGGATGAGGGGCAATGGCTTTGAGCTTGAGGAGGGCAGGCTTGGACTGGAGATGAGGAAGAAATTCTTCACAGCGAGGGTGGGGAGACACTGGCACAGGTTGCCCAGGGAGGCTGTGGCTGCCCCCTCCCTGGAGGTGTTCAAAGCCAGGCTGGATGAGGCCTTGAGCAACATGGGCTGGTGGGAGGTGTCCCTGCTCATGACCACTAAACCATGTCCCAAAGTGCAACACCTCCATGTGTTTTGGATGCTCCTAGGGATGGTGACTGCACCACCTCCCTGGGCAGCCTGTGCCAGTCCCTGACCACTCTTGCAGCAAAGAAGTTTTTCCTATTCTCCAACCTAAACCTCACCTGGTGTAACTTGAAGCCATTTCCTCTTGTCCTATCACTTGATACTTGGGAGAAGAGACCCAGTCCCACCTCACTCCAGTCTCCTTTCAGGAATGTGTAGAGAGCAATGAGGTCTCCCCTCAGTTTCCTCTTCCCCAGGCTGAATAACCCCAGTTGTCTCAGCTGCTCCTCGCCAGCCCTGTTCCACAGACCCTTCAACAGCTTTGTTTCCCTTCTCTGGACCTGCTCCAGCCCCTCAATGCCCTTCTTGGAGTGAGGGACCCAAAACTGAATGCAGCATTCAAGATGTTGCTGATCCAGGCGAGTTCTCCCAAGTAGCCTTCTGCAATGGGAAAGAAACCTTGTGGAGTCTCCTTGTCTAGAGACTTGCAAGACCCATCTGGATGCACTGCTGTGTGACCTGCCCTAGGTGATCCTCCTTTGGTAGGGGAGTTGGGCTTGATGACCTCCAGAGGTCCCTTCCAACCCCTACCATTCTTTGATTCTCTGATCTGCTCACCCTGTGGGATTCTGTCCTCTTGCTCTCTGCCAGAGCCCCACTACCATCAGTCAGCAGCATCTGCAAGTGCTCTGCCACCATGAGAACTCCCCTCTGCTTTCCTTCTCCTTTAAACCCTCCCACAACCCGCTGCGCCTTTGGCCCTTCCTGGGAGCGCTGTCACAGCATTGCCTGGCTGGAGCAGCAGCAATGGACATTTGTTTGGGTGGCTGTGCTGCTCACTTGCCAAGGAGCACCTCTGACACCTTCCTGCCATTCAACACCCCATAAAAACATCAGAGGACATCATGACTTCCAGGAACAACCTCTGGACAGAAGCTGTTCCTAATCCTCCACACGCAGCACGCTCCCTCCCCGCCGACTGCTGTCAGCAGGCCCAAGGCTCCAAGAAGATGATCCCCAAGAGCTTGGTGACCTGCCTGCCTCTCCCTCTGCTTGCAGGCAGGGCAGGTAGTGGTGGAGCAGCAAGCCCTGGCGCTGTTTGTACCAGCACACTGCTCCCATTATCATCACTGCCATCCACACGCTGATATTCCTCCAGCAGCGTGAACTCGGCTGACCTCACTTGGCTGATGAGCTCACAGCCTGGAGAGGTATGGCTGCAGGCCAGTGAGAAAAACAGATGTCTGCTACAGACACCACTCATTGATACTTTATTCCCATCCATTATTTATTTCATACATGCTCCAGGTCAGTTTGGGTTCTGTTATTGGGAACTCTGCACTAACTGTTTTGTTAACAAGGTCTGCCTAAGAACAACTGCAGAGCAGAATCCAGCTGGAAAAGATCATTCAGACAGCCATTAACTCAACACTACCAACCCACCAAGCACATGAGAACACTCAGAGAATGACAGAGTGGTTGGAGGGGGGGGGGGTTGGGAAGGACCTCTGGAGATCATCCAGTCCAGCCCCACTGAACAGGTGCACCTAGATCAGGTTGCACAGGAACACATCCAGGTAGGTTATGAAGTTCCCCAGAGGAGATTCTATGGGCTTCTATGGGCAGCCTGCTTCACTGCCCCATCACCCTCAAAGGAAAGAAGTTTTTCCTCAAGTTCAATTGAAACTGGAGATCAGCAGCATGGTTGGTTGGAGCCTGAGTCTCCTCAGCCCCAAATCTTAATTTGGGGGTGTAACTGACCTGGATCTCCTCCCTAGCCACAGGAAAGCACCTGGACTCACCTACACCAGTTTGGTCTGATGGGGTGGCCTAGGCTGGGGGATATGATGGGCATCTTACTCCCCCTGTGCTCCAAAGCAGTACAAGAGTGGAGTGGAGTAGAGTAGGACTAGAGTAGGACTAGAGTAGGACTAGAGTAGGACTAGAGTGGAGTGGACCAGACCAGATTGGAAAAGAACTCAGAGATCATCGAGTCCAACCTATCACCCAACGCCACCTAATCAACTAACCATGGCACCAAGTGCCTCAGCCAGGCTCTTCCTAAACACCTCCAGGGATGGGGATTCCACCACCTCCCTGGGCAGCACATCCCAATGGCCAATCTCTCTTGCTGGGAAGAACTTCTTCCTACCATCCAGCCTGAACCTCCCCTGGTACAGCTTGAGACTGTGTCCTCTTGTTCTGGTGCTGGCTGCCTGGGAGAAGAGACCAACCCCCACCTGGCTACAACCTCCCTTCTGGTAGTTGAAGAGAGCAAGAAGGTCTCCCCTGAGCCTCCTCTTCTCCAGGCTAAGCAACCCCAGCTCCCTCAGCCTCTCCTCACAGGGCTGTGCTCCAGACCCCTCCCCAGCCTCGTTGCCCTTCTCTGGACGTGCACAGCACCAACAGAATTCATAGCAACTTCCCAACAATCCTCAGTGGAAACCAAAAGTCAGGCCGGGTGTGCCTCAGGTCCCTCTCTGCACTGCCTTGCAGGGGTGAGGGCTGGGGAGCAGCCTGTGTGAACACAGCCAGGCAGGTATCACCACAGGCATCGTCCTTGATCCAGGGATAATTGATGGCCAGGCCACTAGAACCGAGATTAATGCCACAGGGTCACAGAAGATAGTGCAGAAGGGACCTTGAGGTCATCTAAATCCACCCAACTGCCCCACAGAAGGCTTCATTTTGACAGGCCTTCGACTCCTCCAAACCAAGAGGGAAACCTCTCACCAAGATGTTAAATGAAGACTCTCTTTGGCTGGCTACAAAATCCTTCCATTCACTCCTCTCACACACACACAAAAAAAGTCTCTGAAAGCATCTTTTTTCCTCCAGGTGTTTTCAAAACAGAACCAAAGTCTTTCTAATGTGCCAATCAAGAGGCACTGCTGAGCTTCTGGATTGTTTCTAGCAACATAATCTCGAGGGCAAGAGAAACTCCAGGGGGTTATTCTTGCCTTGGCTCTGAGCTCTGTGGACTGCCAAGACATTGGAGATGTTTTCATTACAAATGAAACAGTGAATGAAATAGATGAAGATTGGCAGCAAAAATAAGAAGGAGAAACAATTCCTTTGGAACCACAGAGTTCTTTCAGTTGGCAAAGGCCTCTCGGGGCACTGAGTGCAATTGGCAACCACCCACACCGCCGTGGCCATTAAACCACGGCCCCAAGTGCCACGGCCGCACCCTGGACACCCCCAGGGCTGGGGACTCCACCACCTCCCTGGGCAGCCTCTCCCAGTCCCTGACCACCCTTGCAGCAAAGAAAGTTTTCTCCATCTCCAACCTAACCCTCCCCTGGCACAATTTCAGGCCATTTCCTCTCCTATCACCTGAGACTAGGGAGCAGAGACCAGCAATGAAGTCTCTCCTCAGCCTCCTCTTCCCCAGGCTGAACACCCCCAGCTCCCTCAGCTGCTCCTCTCCAAGCCCTGTTCTCCAGACCCTTCCACCAGCTTTGTTGGGCTTCTCTGAACACCCTCCAGCACCTCAGTGTCCTTCTTGGAGCACAGGTCTCAAAACACAATTCAAGCCCTCACCAGGGCTATGTTCAGCATCCACTGGGCACAGACTCTGTCCTGGTCCCGCTGGCCACGCTATTGGTGATCCAGGCCAGGATGCTGTTGGCCTTCTTGGCACCCTCAGCACTCCCAGGGGCTAGGGGATCTACTGTGGCACCAGTGGAGCAGTAATCATGGAATCATCAAGATTAGAAAAGACTTCTAAGATCATCAAGTCCAACACCACCTTGGCCACTAATCCATGTCCCGGAGTGCCATCTCTACACTTTCTTTTGACCCCCCTCTAGGGATGGGGACTCCACCACCTCCCTGGGCAGCCTGTTCCAATCCCTAACCACTCTTGCAGCAAAGTAATTTTTCCTGACAGTAAGGACACTGCAAGGATTTGCTCAGAAGGTTTTTGGTGCAACAAACACTTCCCCCCCCCCCCCATTTTTCCCTTCACCTTGTTCCTGCCTGTGCCAAACCAGGAGACAGCTTCACCTGTGGGCAGGGAGGGAAGAGGAGCTAATGGACCTTGCTGAGCTTGACTGAAAGGTGCCACCTGAGCAAGCAGCTGGGGGGGGGGATGATGGATGGGGAAGTGTAATGTGGTGTTTCCCTCCCATAATTACAATTTCATCATCTAATAATAATGGGGAGTGATTGATTGTGACCCTTCACCACTGGAGGCTGTGGGTCGTTAGGAGGAGCTGATTGATCGCTGGAGCTGCCATTTGGCCACGTGAGGCCCTTCCACTGCTTCTCAGAAGAGGAATGAAAGTCTCTTTAAATAAATAACACCTTATGAGATCCCAGATCACTATCAGGAGGCTCTCATTGTGCCAGTCAGCAGAGAAGGAGGTTGCTAGAAAGCTGCCTCCAAAGGCAGCAGTTGGGTGCCGTAAGTCTGCGGGGATCTCGCCTCACCATAGTCAACCACCAAGAGAGGAGACAGACACAGATCAGCTGAGATCATCTCCTCAGGCAGCAGAGAGGCTGTTTCAGTTGCTGGCTCTGGCACAGGAACAGTCTCTCCTCTCTGACCCCTCAGGAGGGCAGTCCTCAGATGGGATTCGTATTGGCTTCAGTGCTGAGGGCCAGGAGTCCACCTTTGATTGCAAGCTCTGCCACAGCCCCTTTGCACTTAGTGATGCAATACCTTGCCCCTGAGTGGCAAGGGCTTTGGGAACAAGGAGGGATGAAGGATCAGGCCAGACTCTTCTCAGTGGTGCCCAGAGCCAGGACAAGGGGCAACAGGCACAGACTGGAACCCAGGAGGTTCTACCTGAACAGGAGGAGAAACTGCTTTGGTGTGAGGGTGCTGGACCCCTGGAGCAGGCTGCCCAGAGAGGTTGTGGAGTCTCTTTCTTTTTAGGGTCTCCTTCTTTTTAGGGACTTTTGAGAGTGTCAGGTAATGATAGGAGTGTGGGGAATGAAGCAAAACTAGAAATGGGTAGATTCAGATTGGATGTGGGGAAGAAGTTGTTCCCCAGGAGGGTGGTGAGAGCCTGGCACAGGTTGCCCAGGGAGGTGGTGGAAGCCTCCTGCCTGGAGGTGTTTGCAGCCAGGCTGGCTGTGGCTGTGAGCAACCTGCTGCAGTGTGAGGTGTCCCTGCCCCATGGCAGGGGGGTTGGAACTGGCTGAGCCTCGAGGTCCCTTCCAACCCTGACAATCCTATGGTTCTATGATTCCTATAGTTCCAAACTCACCTGGCCATCGTGATCCTGGGCAAGCTGCTGTGGGTGCTGCCTGAGCAGTGGGGGTTGGACTGGATGACTTCCAGAGGTCCTTTCCAACCTCCACCATGCTGGGATTTGTGTGACTGTTACACAGGGAAGTTGTCCTTCCATCCTTCAGGGGCTCAGCATGGCTGAAGACCTGCTGGCACCTCTTGTAACAGCCACTAGGACCTCATGCTCCAGGCTGCTTCCCTTTCCATCCCCCTGAGAAAGCCAGCAGCTTCCCAGGTGACTTTAGGCACTGCCTGATGACAGGACATTAATGAAGAGGGAGATCTGCTGTGAGACCTGCACCCTGCTAGCATCTGCCAGAAGTTGTTGTCAAGCAGCTAACTGCCTGTAATTGAGCCCTCAGAAGCATCTGCCCTGAGGTGAGCCACAGAGGAAGTCTCCAAATGAAGATAATAAATGTTTGTGTCACCCACACGTGAAGAGCAGCAGCAAGCTGCAATCACTCACTTGATAAATCCACCTTCAGCAGTGGCTGCAGCAGCTGTGGCTGCAGCAGCTTTGGCTGCATCTGGCTGAGGCTCCCTGGCAGCATTTGATGCCCTTGCAAGCAGTGAGGCTGCTGATGGCCCTGCCCTGAGCCACGTGGTGCTGAGGGGCCTGGTTTAGCACCAGACTTGGTAGAGATAAGTAGTGCTGTCCTGGGGTGCATCAAGAAGAGTGTGGCCAGCAGGTCTAGGGAGGTTCTCCTCCCTCTCTGCCCTGCCCCAGTGAGACCACACCTGCAATACTGTGTCCAGATTTGGGCTCCCCAATTCCAGAGGGACAGGGAGGGTTGGACTGGATGGAGGAGCTCCCAAGCTAACCTGGTCCAGTGGAAGGTGTCTTTGCTCACTGCAGGAGGGTTGGACTGGATGGAGGAGCTCCCAGGCTAACCTGGTCCAGTGGAAGGTGCCTTTGCTCACTGTAGGAGGGTTGGACTGGATGGAGGAGCTCCCAAGCTAACCTGGCCCAGTGGAAGGTGTCTTTGCTCACTGCAGGAGGGTTGGACTGGATGGAGGGGATGGAGGAGCTCCCAAGCTACCTGGTCTGGTGAGAGATGTCCTTGCTCACTGTAGGAGGGTTGGGCTGGATGGAGGAGCTCCCAAGCTAACCTGGTCCAGTGGAAGGTGTCCTTGCTCACTGCAGGAGGGTTGGACTGGATGGAGGAGCTCCCAAGCTAACCTGGTCCAGTGAAAGATGTCCTTCCTCACTGCAGGAGGGTTGGACTGGATGGAGGGGATGGAGGAGCTCCCAAGCTAACCTGGTCTAGTGAGAGATGTCCTTGCTCACTGTAGGAGGGTTGGGCTGGGTGACCTTTACAGGTCATGATCCTGTGAGGGGAGAGTAAGAGCAGCTCTTCATCTCCTACAGCAGATTCTGACACCATTCTCTGCCTGCTGGGATGGTGGCTCTAGCTTAGCCAGAGCCTTGCCCAGTCCCCAGCAGCTGAGTGCCACTCACCCACCAGAGTCCTCCAGCTTCATGGGCTGCAGCCACATTGATGTGATTCACCTGCTCCCTTCCCCCCTGCTCCTCCCTGAGCTCAGCCTTGGGAATTCATAGAATCCTAGAGGAATCATTTTGGAAGAGACCTTTGAGATCATCAAGTCCAACTATAAGATCAGCAATTGCAACCCTGAGATCCTCAAGTCCAGCCATGACTCAGCACTGGAGCCTGGCTGGTCACCCAAGAGGACACACATCCAAGCCAGCCATAATCATATTCCCCTTGAAAGCTGTTGGTGAAGCACTGGGGAAGGTGAATTCTCTTACCCCAAAGCAACCAGTGGTGCAATTTCAGCCCTGATCAGAGTTTGGAGAGCTGTGGCCTGCCAGCCATATCCAACTTAACTTGCCCATTTGTTGTCTCAGTGGACAGGACCCAGTGGGTGCCAGCAACACTCTGACACATGAAGCACCTCTGAGGTATCCCTACCCTGTCCTACCTCACCCACTTCCCATATCACCCTCCAGTGATCCTGAGCCTCCTCCCAGGTTCACCCTTTGAAGGCAGTGAAGCTGTGCCAGCTGAGGCTCTGCCTGCCTGGCATTCCTGGCTGTGTGCTGCCTCCTGTTTTCCCCCAAGGAGCTGTCAGAGCAGCTCTCGCTGTCTGCCCGGGTCATCTGCCAAGCCAGATCCCTTGCAGCAAGGCAGGCTGGCTGGCAACAGCAGCTCCTCCCACGGGAGAAGCAGCAGGATTGCCCTTGGTGGCTGTGGGGAGCAGGCTCAGCTCCTGCCGTGGTTGGAAACAAAGGAATTTGTTTGGAGGTTGAGGGCAGTGTATGCAAAGCACCCAATGCCTGGATGCTTCTCTAAATTGCCTGAGTTACTTTGATCTGCAGCTGGGACTGGAAGGTTCATTAGAAGAGGCATTTGGTAATCTCTGGCTCAAGGTTGTGTTCTGTGCTTTGACCATGGAAGGGACCCAGAGTCAACCAGGTTGGAAAAGACCTTCGAGATCATCAAGTCCAACCTATCCCCCAGCACCATCTGATCTACTAAACCATGGCACCAAGAGCCTCAGCCAGGCTCTTCCTAAACACCTCCAGGGATGGGGACTCCACCACCTCCCTGGGCAGCACATCCCAAGGGCCAATCTCTCTTCTGTGAAGAATTTCTTTCTAGCATGCATCCTAAACTTCCCCTGGCACAGCTTGAGACTGTGTCCTCTTGTTCTGGTGCTGCTTGCCTGGGAGAAGAGACCAACCCCCACCTGGCTACAACCTCCCTGCAGGGAGTTGGAGAGAGCAAGAAGGTCTCCCCTGAGCCTCCTCTTCTCCAGGCTAAGCAACCCCAGCTCCCTCAGCCTCTCCTCACAGGGCTGTGCTCCAGACCCCTCCCCAGCTTTGTTGCCCTTCTCTGGGCACTGCCAGAGAAAACCCAGGCAGAGTGTGGACCCCTAAATTATAAAGCAACCTCTCCTCACCTGTGAGCAGCAAAAAAAAGGAAAGGTTCCCCTCCAGTTCCCGGCTCTTGGATCTCCCTGAGGTCAGAGATGGGATACTGGATGCAAAGTACATGTCTGATCCAGTCCTGTATGGGAGTATCCTCAGAGCTTGCTCCAGGGACCTGGAAGCAAGATGAGCTTTCAGATAACAAACCATTAGTGCAAAGCAAGATGTGAAGCCAAGCAGTGAAGCAGGAAAAGTGCCACTTCCCATAGCCAGGACACACATCCCTGGGACACAGCCTCAGAGAGGTGTGGAGGAGCCAGATCTCCTGGATGCAGGCTGTGGTCAGGGGAGCCAGGGATGCTGAGAGGCACAGCAAAGGCAGCAATGCTCTGGGAAAGGCACTTGACCAAAGCCCTGAGAGCTGAAGGGAAAAGCCTCCTTTTGTTGTGGGTGGGGTGGGGTTTCTTTGGTTTCTGTTTGGGGTGGGGTTTATTCTGTTTGTTTTGTTGGAGAAGGCCAAACCAGGACCTGCATAAACCCACTTGGTGCCACAAGAAAGGACAAGAGAGGCCTCAGGGAGTGAGGACCAGCTGAGGACCTGGGGAAGACCTCAGATAGAGCCTACCAGGTTTGTTCCTGGGAAGAGCTGTGCTGTGAAAGCCAGGCTGGACAAAGGGACAGAGTGTATCTGGGAAAGAAGCCCCTCATGGATCAGAGCAGGCTGGGAGCTGATCAGCTAGAAGGCATCCCTGAGGAAAAGGCCCTGGCAGTCCTGGTGAAGAGCAGGATGACCACGAGCCAGCACTGTGCCCTTGTGGCCACTGGCATCCTGGGGTGCATCAAGAAGACTGTGGCCAGAAGGCTGAGGGAGGTTCCCCTGCACCTCTACTCTGCCCTGGTGAGGCCACATAGAATCACAGAACTGTCAGGGTTGGAAGGGACCTCAAGGCTCAGCCACTTCCAACCCCCCTGCCATGGCCAGGGACACCTCACACTGCAGCAGGTTGCTCACAGCCACAGCCAGCCTGGCTGCAAACACCTCCAGGCAGGAGGCTGCCACCACCTCCCTGGGCAGCCTGTGCCAGGCTCTCACCACCCTCCTGGGGAACAACTTCTTCTAACATCCAATCTCAATCTCCCCATTTCTATTTGTTTCCCTTCCCCCCAGACCTATCACTCCCTGACACCCTCAGAAGTCCCTCCCCAGCTTTCTTGGAGCCCTCTTCAGATACTGGAAGGCCACAATGATGTCTCCTCAGAGCCTTCTCTTCCCCAGACTGAACAGCCCCACACCTGGAGTGCTGGGTCCAATTCTGGGCTCCTCAGTTCAAGGGAGAGGGGCACTTGCTGGAGAGGGTACAGCAAAGGGCTACAAAGATGCTGAGGGGACTGGAACACCCCCCGAGAGGACTGTGGCTTTTTTGTCTGGAAAAGAGCAGCCTGAGGGGGGAATCTCCTCAGTGCTGATCAATACTTCAAGGGTGGGTGTCAGGAGGACGGGACCAAGCTTCTTCCACTGGTTGCCAGCGACAAGACAAGGGGTAAGAGGCACAAATTTGGACCTAAGAAGTGCCACCTAAACGTGAGGAGGAACTTCCTTAATTTAAGGCTGATGGAGCACTGGAGCAGGCTGCCCACAGAGGTGGTGGAGGCTCCATCTGTGCCTGGATGGGTTGCTGTGTGACCTACTCTAGGTGACCCTACTCGGGCAGGGGCTTGGATTCGATGATCTCCAGAGGTCCCTTCACAGAATCACCAAGGTTGGAAGAGACCTCAAAGACCATCAAGTCCAACCTGGCACCCAACACCTCTGACAACTAAACCATGGCACCAAGTGCCACATCCAATCCCCTCCTGAACACCTCCAGGGGTGGGGACTCCACCACCTCCCTGGGCAGCACATCCCAAGGGCTAACAACTCTCTCTGGGAAGAACTTTCTCCTCACCTCCAGCCTAAACCTCCCCTGGCACAGCTTGAGACTGTGTCCTCTTGTTCTGCTGCTGCTTGCCTGGGAGAAGAGACCAACCCCTCCTGGCTACTTCCTGTGCCCTCCTGTGTTCCTGTGACTCCCTGCCCCCCTTTCAAGGGAGATGTAGAACTGTCTGGGGATTCTGTTCTTATTAAGAAGGAAAAGAAATGATTATTTCCTCCCCTCCCCCCCCTCCACCTTTGCTTCCATGCCAAAAAGTTATATAAAAATAATTCATGGCCAGATTAATGAGAGAGAGAAAGTCATTAGAAATCACAAAAAATGAGATAATTCTGCTGCAGACATGAGTGATGGTGGGGAATAAATTCTGTTTGCCTGACATGGCTTAATTAGCTGGAAACATGCTGCTTGCTTAAATTTTCCTTGCTGGAGCTTTTAAGCTTTTGACACATAAATTCCCAGCTAAATAACTTGGATGTCAAAGCAGGCAGCAGCAGCAGCAGCAGCAGCAGCTCCTCTGCCAAGAGGCTTCTTGAGCAGAGCATTTTCAAACTTCAGAGCCTGTGGTCAGGATTTTGGGGGCTGCCAGGGCATGGCACTCGATTTCTGCCTGCATCCCAGGAAGATCCAGAGCAGACTTTGCTCCAGCTGCTCACTGATGTCCTCCTGACCAGCTCCTGGTGGGATGGGGAAAAGATGAAGCCAAGCCCTTCAGTGCTGGAAGCAGCTTGACTAGCCAGAAATACTCCATCACTGCTGCAGTGCTCCTCAACAATCATCTCAGAGGGCTTAATGAGCCTGAATTAAGTCTCACAATTAGAGCTGACTGTATAAATAGCTGCAAATAATATTCCTGGAGGATGCTCTTCAGTTGTTAACTGATTTGTTCCAGTGACAGTGGCAGGCTCTTGCAATGCCATTTGGAAGCCCCTGCTCAGAGGAAGCAAAAGACCTGGAAGGCCTGTGGGACTGAATTGTGAAGTGCAGGGAAGATGGGGAAGGGTCTGGAGAAGAGGGCTGGTGAGGAGCAGCTGAGGGAACTGGGGGTGTTTAACCTGGAGCAAAGGAAGCTGTGGGGAGACCTCCTGGCACTCTACAACGCCCTGAGAGGAGTGAGGTGGGAGGTTGATCTCTTCTCCCAAGTGATAGGACAAGAGGAAAGATCTCCAGTTGCAGCAGGGGAGGTTACTCAGCACTGGTTAGGCCTCACCTTGAGTTCTGTGTCCAGTTCTGGGCTCCTCAGGTTAGGAAAGATGTTGAGCTGCTGGAAGGTGTCCAGAGAAGGGCAACAAAGCTGGGGAGGGGTCTGGAGCACAGCCCTGTGAGGAGAGGCTGAGGGAGCTGGGGTTGCTTAGCCTGGAGAAGAGGAGGCTCAGGGGAGACCTCATTGCTCTCTACAACTACCTGAAGGGAGGTTGTAGCCAGGTGGGGTTGGTCTCTTCTCTCTAGCAGCCAGCCCCAGAACAAGAGGACACAGTCTCAAGCTGTGCCAGGGGAGTTTCAGGCTGGATGTTTGGAAGAAATTCTTCCCAGCAAGAGAGATTGGCCCTTGGGATGTGCTGCCCAGGGGGGTGGTGGAGTCCCCATCCCTGGAGGTGTTTAGGAAGAGCCTGGCTGAGGCACTTGGTGCCATGGTTTAGTTGATGAGATGGTGCTGGGTGAAAGGTTGGACTTGATCTCCAAGATCTTTTCCAACCTGGTTAAATCTATTCTATTCTATTAGAAGAAACTTCTTCCCTGAAAAGGTTCTCACAGGCTGCCCAGGGAGGTGGTTGAATCCCCACCCCTGGAACTGTTTCAAAGAGGCAGAGATGTGGTGCTGAGGGTCATGGTTTAGCAGCAGCCTTGGTAGAGATAGAGAATGGCTGGACTGAAAGAGCTTAGAGATCTTGCCTGACCAAACTGATTCTCCAGTGCTGTGTTCTGCTGGACCCAGGGAAAGCAGCACTAAGCAAAGAGCTTGGGGAGAAGGGTTTAGAAGATGCAACCAACCACTGCTGGGGCTGCCACCAGTTGCTCCTTCCCAGTGAATGAGGCTGCAGGACTCTGCAATGATCTGGAACAGCTGTTTTAATGGCATTAATGGCATTAATTAATCCCTCCTGCCCGTGGAGGAAGCCCTGACTGACAGGAGGATGTGAGGACTCACAACGGCCATAAGGCTTTATCCCAGCCGAAGGCACCACCACTAGCACTTGACAGAGGGATTCCTCCCTCCCATAAAGAGCCCATTAAGCAAGGTGCTCAGCACTTGCCTTGCACAGACAGCCTGGAATGATTTATAACTAATTAGGCACTGTGATTGCCTTCTTTTTAAGGTATGCATTAGGAAAAGGCTTAACACCCCGAGTCTTAACCACAGAGAGAAACTGCAGGATAATAAAGTTTCACTTTCAATAAAGCTATTAATGGGCAGATGGAGCAGCTGTGGAGGGTTTGGGAAGGGGAGAAAGAAGTATAACAGGAGGGGAGGGGAGGGGCAACCCAAACCATTCTATGAACCTATGAATTCTTAGTTTCATAGTTTCAGTTAGGGTTGGAAGGGACCACAAGGATCATCTAGTTCCAACCCCCCTGCCATGGGCAGGGACACCCCACACTACATCAGGCTGGCCAGAGCCTCATCCAGCCTGGCCTTAAACACCTCCAGGGACAGGGCCTCAACCACCTCCCTGGACAACCCATTCCAGGGCCTCACCACCCTCACAGTGAAGAACTTCCTCCTCACCTCCAGCCTGAATCTCCCCACCTCCAGCTTCATTCCATTCCCCCTAGTCCTATCACTCCCTGAGAGCCTGAAAAGTCCCTCCCCAGCCTTCCTGTAGCCGCCTTCAGATACTGGAAGGCCACAATGAGGTCACCTGGGAGCTTCTCTTCTCCAGACTGAACAGCCCCAACTCCTTCAGTCTGTCCTCACAGGAGAGGTGCTCCAGCCCTCTGCTCATCCTCGTGGCCCTTCTCTGGACACCTTCCAGCACCTCCAGATCCCTCTTGTCATAGGGGCACCAGAACTGGAGGCAGTACTCCAGGTGGGGTCTCAGCAGACCTTTTCTTCTGCAAGCACTTTATTAAAGCTTGCTCTTCCTCCTGACTCCTTTCCTAGGCGGCCTCTGAAGGATGGGCAGTTGGGCAGCCTCCCATCAATTACCCTGCAGCGGATGCAAGCCTCACCGAGAGAAATGGAATGCTGCTAATTCAGTCAGGTTAAGTGGAAGTGGCCAGCTTACATAAATCTGCAACCTTCTGCAGGGGCTGCTTGGTCCAGCACTGGCCTGGGACTCCTTTGAATTTCATGATAATGAATTTTTATATCTGAAAGTGCTCTGTGTGCAGGAACCAGCAGCTGCTGCTCGCCCCCGAGGGCGGGAGCAGCGTCACCGCTGCAAGCGCAAAGCTCTTGGCGCTGGAAAGGTTCCCCACCGCTGCCTTTACAGGACTGGATTTGTCCTCCAGCAGCCCTGATGCAGAAGAATGGTTTCACCAACCACCAAGCCCATCTGGTTTTTGCAGCTGGACTGAGGGCAAGCCCTCAGATTCCTTGCCAGGGATGGTGTTTGGGGAAGGTGCACTCGACAGGACAGACCAGCCCCCACGCCACCTGACCGAGCACAGCACACGAATGTTCACCACTCAGCAAAGCCTCTGGCTCCCAGAGACAGCCCTGTGCTGGATGGGAGGTCTTGTGTGTGAGGAGATCCTGCTGGCTTCAGCACAGGCTTCTGGGCTTTGCTGTGGGGCCAGGATAGATAGATGCATGGATATTAATGGGGTTGGATATGCAAGTGTCAGGGAACCCCAGCATGGTGGAGGCTGGAAGGGACCTCTGGAGATCACCCAGTCCAAGCCCCTGCTAAACTAGGGGCAGCCACAGCAGCTTGCCCAGGAGCACACTGCCCAGCTGGGCTTGGAAGCTCTCCAGACAAGGAGACTCCACAACCTCTCTGGGCAGCCTGCTCCAGGCCTCCAGCACCCTCACAACAGAGAAGTTTTTCTTCCTGTTCAGATGGAGCCTCCTGGGTTCAGTCTGTGCCCATTGCCCCTTGCTCAGTCCCTGGGCACCACTGAGCAGAGTCTGGCCCCAGCCTCCTGCCCCCCACAGGTCCTTTAGCTCTTGCTGAGCATTGCTCAGCTCCCCTCTGGGGCTGCTCTTCTGCAGGCTCTCAGCCTTTGCTCCTCCCAGAGCTGCTCCAGGCCCCTCAGCAGCTTTGTAGCCTCTGCTGGACTCTCTCCAGTAGCTGCCTGTCTCTCTTGAACTGGGGAGCCCAGAACTGGACCCAGCACTCCAGACATGGCCTCACTAGGGCAGAGAATAGAATAGAATAGAATAGAATAGAATAGAATAGAATAGAATAGAATAGAATAGACCAGGTGGGAAAAGACCTTTGAGATCATCCAGTCCAACCTATCACCCAACACCATCTAATCAACTAACCCATGGCACCAAGCACCCCATCCAGTCTCCTCCTACACATGTCCAGTGATGGTGACTCCACCACCTGAAGAAGAGAGAGAGGAGAAGCTCCCTTGATTTTTTGGCCACATTCTTCTCAGTGAACCCCAGGAGACCATCTGCCTTCATGGCCAGGAGGGCACCTTGCTGGCTCCTGGGGAGGTTGCAATCCCCCAGCAACCCCCACCTCCTTTCCCAGGGAGCTGCTTTCCAGTGGGCCAGGTCTGGGGAGGCAGCAGCACAGTATCAGAGAATCACCAAGGTTGGAAGAGACCTCAAGATCATCAAGTCCAACCTGGCATCCAACACCTCATGACTAAACCATGGCTCCAAGTGCCACATCCAAGCCCCTCTTGGACACTCCAGGGATGGGGACTCCACCACCTCCCTGGGCAGCACATCCCAGTGGCCAATCTCTCTTGCTGGGAAGAATTTCTCCTCACATCCAGCCTGAACCTCCCCTGGCACAGCTTGAGACTGTGTCCTCTTGTTCTGGTGCTGCTTGCCTGGGAGAAGAGACCAACCCCCTCCTGGCTACAACCTCCCTTCAGGGAGTTGGAGAGAGCAAGAAGGTCTCCCCTGAGCCTCCTCTTCTCCAGGCTGAGCAACCCCAGCTCCCTCAGCCTCTCCTCACAGGGCTGTGCTCAAGGCCTCTCCTCAGTCTCGTTGCCCTTCTCTGGACACCTTTCAAGTCTCTCAATGTCCTTCTTAAACTGAGGAGCCCAGAACTGGACACAGGACTCAAGGTGTGGCCTAACCAGTGCTGAGCACAGGGCAGAATGACTTCCCTGCTCCTGCTGGCCACACTGTTCCTAATGCAGGCCAGGATGCCCTTGGCCTTCTTGGCCACCTGGGCACACTGCTGGCTCATGTTTAGGCAGCTGTCCATCAGCCCCTCCAGGTCCCTCTCTGTTTGGCAGCTCTCAGCCACTCTGACCCCAGCCTGTAGCTCTGCATGGGTTGCTGTGGCCAAAGTGCAGCCCCTGGCACTTGGACTTGTTGAATGCCATCCTGTTGGCCTCTGCCCATCTGTCCAGCCTGGCAAGGTCCCTCTGCAGAGCCCTTCTGCCCTCTAACTGACCAACATCTCCTCCCAACTTGGTGTCAGCTGCAAATTTCCTGCTGACTGTCTCAATCCCCTCATCCAGATCATCAGTGAAGATATTAAGGAGGATGGGGCCCAGCACTGATCCCTGGGGGACACCACTGGTGCCTGGCTGCCAGCTGGAGGTGGCCACCATTCACCACCAGTCACTGGGCTCGGCCCTCCAGCCAGCACCACCACACCCAGGTGAGGAAGCCACCTCCCTCCCCCCCCCATTGCAGGGTGGAATGAGCACCACAGGGGCCAGCAGCTGGTAAAAATAGAGCTTTTATTTCTCCATACAAACTGTATGAATGAGCAGAATTCCATTTCCCTAGAAACATCTTTCTCTCTGTAAAATTCATTTGTGTTGTACATACCACAAAATAGTCCATGGACTTGGGAGTCATTCTTTTTGGGGGGTGGGGGTAGGTTTATGTGTTTTGGGGGGTTTTTGTCTGTTTTCTTCAAGTTTTGTTCTTTTCCTTACCAACTGGCTGCTCCCTAGGACCGTGCCCAGGGCCAACACATCACTGAGACCTGCACTGCACCTCTGGGCTGAATGAAACTCAGCCATAAATTAATGGGGAAAATGGGCAGGAAAAAAAAATAAAGGGGAAAAAATGGTGGTAATTAAAACCAAACAGAACAAGGCTCTTCTAATCACACCTCCAAGCTTCACTTCCACCCAAAAGCTGCTTTTAGGAAAGATGAGGAGGACAACAGCTCTGATTCCAGCAGGAGCAACCAGCTGCACAGCCTGGACAATTCACCTTCAACTGCCTTGCTTGTCAAGGCCTTGCTGGGAAGAGCCCAGAGCAGACTTCACAAGGAAGGACCCTGAGGCAGGGCTGCCCCTTGGCTGGAGGCTGGGAGGGTTGTTCCTCACGCTCTGCCTTTCTGCTCTGCAGGATTGCTCCCTGAGAGTGTCCTGCAGCAGGGCCTGGTGCCACAAACGCAGCCCCTGCTCGGCTGCAGAGCCCAGAGAAGCACTGGGAGGGTAAGGAGGTGGTTCCAAGAAAGCAAGGAGGAAGATGTATGGGAGGGGGAATCTCCCAGGCAGGCAGGTGCGCTCCAGAAGGCAGCCCGTGGGAAGGAAGCCACACCAAGGCTGTGGGGAGGAAGGGCTCAGCCAGCAAAAACTCGTGGGGAAGTGGCACAGCCACAGCTGGGAGCTTACCCAAAGGCCAAAGGGAGAGGATGAGCTTCTTTCCCTGCATTGCATAAGCCACTTTGTAGGAAGACTGAGGTTCTGAGAACCAAAAAAAATCACTCTTTTCCACCAGGAAGCATTTTCTTCTCCCTCCCCATCCCTCACTCACCCCCTACAGCCCCCTCCCCTCAGTTGCCCAACAGCAGCAGGGGTTGTGATAAAGCAGATCCACTCCTGCACTCATCACCTGTCCTGGCAGCAGGGAACAGAGCAGGGACCTGGCTGGAGCTAAAGCCAAAGCCCCCAAACATGCATAGATCTGAGCACCACTGGAGTTTGCAGCTGCACTTTGCAGAGCAGGGGTTGGGTGTGTCCAGCCCTGCAGGTCCCACACTCTGGGACCTCTGGAATTGGGGCTGTTGGTCACAAGTGTCACTTCCTTGCTAGGAACGGCTCAGGGCAAGCAGCAGAGGATGTGCCAAACTTGCCCTGCTTGTAGGATGTGCCTGGAGGTAAGCCCCAAGGAGGGACGTTGTGCATCCTGCTCACAACAGGTTTGTTAAGCAGCTCCATCCTGACGTTACCCACAGCATCTCCTTTCCTTGAGGACACTCCAGTGCACTGCATCACCTCTGGCAGGGGTGTAAATCCCTAAAGCCCTTGAGAATGACACTGCTGAACCGAGGCAAGAGCACTTAGGTTCAAACAAAGCTCCGATGGGCAGCCCTGGACCTGCAGATCCCTCCTGGAGACCTAGAGGTGGGTCTGCTCCTCACTGCATCCACCCAAGCAGGACCAGCTCAGGACCCAGAGAGAGCAGTCCATGCTCCCAAGTGCCTTTTCATCATCCAATAGCCCCAGAAGAGCTGGAAGGGGGCAGGTAAAATGAAAGCAACATCTGTGAAAAGCCACTGGAAGGATCCCCCCACGGCCGGGCACGGCTCAGCAACGTGGTGCTCAAAGGTGGTTTGCCATGGGTGCACGACATGCACTCACAAGGGCAATGCAGGAGAAACCAGAGCCTTAGCTCACACATGGTCTGGTCTGCCTCTTGGGTGGGCTTGCTGGCTGCAGTTGTGCTTCAGGTAAGTGATGACACTGACACCAGGAGATTCGTCCAGCCAGCCCCGGGCTCAGCGTGGTCCTTCAGTGCCACCCCTGAGGTGCCTGGGGTTTTGTTGCCCAAAGCAAGCACAGCCCTGCTTCAGTCCAAAGCTCAAGGAGCAGATCACTTCGGCTGCCACTTTGCTCCCAAACCACTCCAGTGGAGCTAGCAGAACCTCCAGCAGTAATGGTAAGGCACTGGGGACACAGAGGGTTTATCAGAACCTCCTGAGCACACAACCAACCCATCCCAATGCCCCAAAGCGTTTGCTTCTACCTGAGGGGGAAGGATCTCCTGGCTCTTGTACTTGGCTTGATGGTTAACTGTTCAGAGCCTCCTGTCCTGCCTGGCTGCCAACCCCTGTGCTCACCCAGAGCCCCAGGGAGGTACCTGGTTGTGCCTGGGCTGCCAACACCACCCCAATCCAAGTACAGCCCAGACTGCCCTCTGCTTTTCTACAGGTTGGCAAAGCAGGGCTTCCACCTGGCTCTGTGCAAATGCTGCTCCTTAGGAGCAAGCAGGGCGAGGGTGGTGGACCAAAAGCAAAGGGAATGAAGAGAGCCAAGGCTGATCTCCAGTTTCATGCACTGGAGCTGCTCTGGCAGCTGTGGGGCTGGAGGCAGCACTGCCTCTGAGGCGGTCTGGGACACCCTCCCTGCTGGCGATGGCACCAGGCAGCGGTGTGGGGGTTTCACGTGGCTCCACTGGTGTCTTGGGTGGGTGGACACTGCTCCCCACACTGCCACTGCAGCCACCTCCCAGCAGCAAGTCCTTCTGACCAGTACCCAGCATGGCACAGGGATTTTCACATCTGTCCTGAAGTAAGGATCTCAAATGCATGGAGGGATGGTGGGAAAGAGCCTCCCTGACCAAAGGCAAGGTGGAAAAGCACAGTGAGGAGGCAGCTCTGCCCATTCAACAGGCTCTGCAGCCTCTCCACATGTTACCCTCCCAGCAGACCCTGGAGCAGGAGCTGGATGGCTTTGAGGGTCCCTGCCTGTCCCAGCTGCCAGTACCCCCAGCTGCTGCTCAGCAGAGGTATGTGGGTGGCAGGGACATCACAGAATGTTAGGGGCTGGAAGGGACCTCGAAAGATCATCAAGTCCAATCCCCCTGCCAGAGCAGGACCACCTAGAGGAGGTCACACAGGAACACATCCAGGTGGGTTTTGACCATCTCCAGAGAAGGAGACTCCACCACCTCTCTGGGCAGCCTGCTCCAGGGCTCTGGCACCCTCACAGCAAAAGGTCTTTCCTTCCGTTCCCTCTGTAGGTTTAGGAGATGCCCAACCTCCTCCTCCCCACCCCCAGGGCAACCCCCACATGGGGCTGTGGGACCCAGCAGCAAAGCTGTTGTGGGCTGAGGGAGCAGGAGGAGTGGAGCAGAGGCTGGGACACTGGGCTGGGGAAAGCAGAGTTTATAAAAGGCCAGATACCCGTAACAAAAATAAAGGTGTGCTTTCCCTCCCTCCCTCCCTCCTTCCCCTCCCCACCCCTTCCCCTCTGCCACCCTCTGCCTTGCTGGGCTTCTTTTGAAACACACATTTGCCTCAGGGGGGAGAAAAAAACATACAATGGAAGCACCTTGTCACAAACCAAAGCAAACCTTACAAAGAGGAAGGGGAGGGGAAAAACCAAACCACCAACCTGAAACGACAAACCAAAGCAAACCCCAACCCCCCCTCCCCCTCCCCCAGAACAACAGAAAGGCAAAGAGAGCAAACCAAAGCCAAACCAACAACAAAAAATAACCCAGGGAAAAAGGGTTAAGAGTTAAAAGCCTGTGGAATGTTAAAGAGGTTACAGGGCTAGGGTGCTAGCCAGGGTGGTTAGGGCAGCTTTAGTGAATTAATTGCTTAGGAATTAAAAATAAATTATTATAAAATAGATTTCTGTACATTTTACATACATATAAGAGCTCTTTATAGAGGCAAACACCCTGCTGGGCAAAGGGAAAAAGAAAGCAACGACAGGGATTTGGTTGTTGGGGTGTTTCTGGGGTCCTGGCCCCCAGGGCGGCCTCAGTCCCAGCCGAAGTCCTGCCCTGTCATCTGGTAGAACTTCATGTTGAAGGGCCGGTAGAAGTCCCTCAGTCTCTGCACCACCTCCCGGTCTATGTCCGGGTGGGTCCTGCCTTTGGTCTTCCCCAGGCAGTGAGGTTTGCTGCTGCCTTCCGCCTTCTTCAGGCAGGGGAAGCCCTTGGTCTTGTTGAAGTAGAAGTGTTTGTCGGTGATGATCCTCTTGAGGCCCAGAAAGTCCTGGACCCTGCCCAGCTCCCCCGCGGGGTCGCTGATCAGCCTCTCCCCGCTGACAAAGAGGATCTGCCCGAGGGGGAAGTGGAGCAGCCAGTTCTCCAGGTGCTTGGCGTAGATGCCGATCTGGATGGCGCTCCAGGAGGTGTCGATCAGGCCTGTAGTCCTGTTTTTGAAGGTCAGGCTCTCAAAGGTGGGGATGTCAGGCTTCTTGGAGAGCGTCTGGGTGTAGTCCGAGATGGCTCTGGTCACCGGGTCCCGCACCACCACGATCAGCTTGGTGCCCTTGGCCATGGAGGAGATGCGCGCCGGGGCCTCCTTGGTGACGAAGTAGCTGGGGGTCTTCTCCATGGTGATCTGCCCCTCCAGGGTCCTGGGCATCAGGTCCCTGAGGACAAAGCACACCGGCAGGGGTCAGAAGGGCAGGAAAGGGGAACAGCAACATCCGCCCGGGCACGGAAGAATGCCTCTCCCTGAAATGCCTGCACAGGCTGCTCAGCCCCTGCAGATAAACCCATTTCCCATCGATTTAGGGCTTAGGGAGGGATTATTATTAAAGGCCACTGTATTAGAAATCCAGCTGAGTAATCTCCCAGTTATCCATGAGTGGATTAGCTGAGCTGCACTCTGCACCTGGAGTGTGGCTGCATGAACCGCACCAGCTCCAGACCGGTCAGGATAAGCCCTGAGTTGTGCCAGGCAGCTTTCCTGGCTCAAGGCAACACCAGGCAGCTTTCCTGGCTCAAGGCAACACCAGGCAGCCCCCCAGCCCCAGCTCACAGCTTGTTTTCCCCGTGGGAAAGAGAGGTAATGGTGCAGTGGAAAAGCAGGAGCTCGCTAGAGCACATCCACCTTGGTTTCCCTCAGCATCTCCAGCACAACACTTCTCCCAGTTCAGGAAGGAGGGTGCAGTTTGTCCCTGGCTTGTCAACAGCAGGCCCTCACCCTGCTGCAGGAGTCTTCTTGCAGCCAGCTCTTCCCATTCCCTATGGCTGTGCAGGTCTGGTTCCCTAACACACAGCAGAAAGATCACCAAGAGCTGCTGGCGGCACCTCCAGCACAGCCCAATCCAGCCCCCAGTGAGGACAACCTCCCCCTTGCCCTGCCGCACAGACTACAGCAGGTCAGGACAGGGGATATGACCACAGAGAGGACAACCCCAGCTCATGGGCAGGATGCACCCTCACTAAATACCCTCAAAACCCAAAGCCTTCAGCAATCCCACCCTGCTCTCTGTTGCTAATGACCCGGGTGGGGAAGCTTGCAAAAATGATGGAAGCAGCACAAAAGGTCATTTTCCCCTCTCCTTCACCAGGCAAGCCTCAACATTTCAGACCATTTGCCAATTGTGTCCCTTTAGAACCCAAGAGGACTCATCAGCCCTGGCTTGTGAGACAGTTCTAAATAAATAAATAAAGGGGGAAAGGCAAGAAGGGAGCCAGCCACAAAATGAAAGCTATAAAACTTGATTATGTTCTCAGAGCATCCACCCAGCCCAGAGCACAGGCAGGCAGTTGCGAGCTGCCAGCCTCAGCCCTTCCCTTCAGACACAGGGCACTGCACACAGAGGCTGTCTGCTCCCTGAGGACCAGCTCCTCCTTTACTGCTTTTATTACTTCTCCAGCAAAGGTCACCATGGGCTCCTGCAGTGAAAGAAAAAGAGGCACCAGTAATTTGTGCTCGAGCCCAATGGTCGTCCTGATTAAGAAGCCAAACAAAATATATTGAGCCACCTCTTCTGAGGCCAAACAATAGGAAAACCAGGAGTGAGAGGTCTGATTGAATCCAAACTCATCCCATGCCTACCAGTGGCTATTTGTGCCACTGCTGCTTAGCTCACTTGGTACCTAGCATTCTACTTCATCAGCTCCTGGCAGGAACTTGATGCAAGGTGCTCACTGGCAAGGGGCACCCAACAACTACACCTCTGTGCTCAGGGGCTGCCCAAAGCTCCTTCTTCACAGGCAGGAGATGGTTCCCATAGAATTGGCAGGGTTGGAAGGGACCTCGAGGCTCAGCCAGTTCCAACCCCCCTGCCATGGGCTGGGACACCTCACACTGCAGCAGGTTGCTCACAGCCACATCCAGCCAGATGACACCAGAGAGGACACACTCTGCCGTAGCACTCTCCTCCAGACTACCATCCCTGTCTGACCCAGCAGGCAGAAGAGCTTTCTCTCAGGAAATGAGCTCAAAGTGACTTGGGTGGCCATATTCAACCAAGAAAAACCACAATCATAGGATTGTCAGGGTTGGAAGGGACCTCGAGGCTCAGCCAGTTCCAACCCCCCTGCCATGGGCAGGGACACCTCACACTGCAGCAGGTTGCTCACAGCCACAGCCAGCCTGGCTGCAAACACCTCCAGGCAGGAGGCTTCCACCTGGGCAACCTGAGCCAGTCTCTCACCACCCTCCTGGGGAAGAGCCATGCCAGATGTGTCGCTGGAAAAAGGGGCAGTGGACAAGCCAGACTGGAGGAAGAGGATAGCAGCTTGGGGAAGCCTCCAGCCATGCCCAAGGGTGGTGGCAAACCTTAAGGCTGTGATTTCAAGGCCATGCAAATGGAGTTTCACATGCAGATGGCAATGCTGCTGCTTCTACCAACACCTGGGACACGAGAGCTGCTGGAAGCCAGGAGCCAGCGTGTGCCAAACACCCAGCAACCAAAATAAAACTCTGACTAATCCCTCACCTCTCTGGCCAGCTCCACAAACCTGCAACCCCATTGCAGAACAAGCAGTCAGTAACACTGAGGGCAACCCTTCAATCTCTCCTGGGCCAATGTGGATTTCGACAGACTGCTCATTAAGTGGTGTCTCCTTTGATGGCCACGTTAAACCCCAGCTCTGCATCCTGCCTTGGCCACTGACCACCTTCCAGCCTGATTTAAGAGGGTGGTTTCAACTCATCAAGGCTGAAATGGCCCCGGGACCCGCCTGGAGAGGAGGTGTGCTCGGGATGGCCACGCTGTGCTGAAGCCCTTTGGCTGCAGGTCAGGGCCATCACGTTGCTTGCCATACAAGGTCCTGCACCTTGAGATCAGCTTCTCCTCCAGGACTGCCACAGTCAGTATTTACCAGTCTCCTGGGAATGATGCAAGGCTTGTTTTGCCCTCCTTGCACAAGAGAGGCAGAGGGTAGGGCCAGGCCATGAGACAGGAGGAAATTGCTGGGGGTGGAGGTGCTGAGTCAGTTGATCTGGTTGGAGAACACAGGCTCTTAATTAACCTTCCCACAGCCAGAGGAGCGCACGAGCGGAGGACAGCAAGGAGCAGCTCTCGGTCTAGGAGGCATCCCCTGGCCCAGTGTCAGCCCAAGCAGCACCTGAACCCACAGTCTCGTGGCTGAGGACACCCAACATGTTTTGTTTTCACCAGAGCTGAGAGCATTCAGTTCTGTCCAGGTCTTCAAAACTGGGAGGTGCTGAATCCTTGGCCTCTGCAGAACGTCTCACTAGTGACCCATCAGAGCAACAGAAGCAAGACAAGGCACATCACTCCCACTGCTGCTGCTGCCTGGCTTGGTCAGCACAGGCTCAGATAAGTACCATCCATGCACCAGCACATAAAGGGTGGCTACCAAGAAGATGGTGACTGCCCTTTGACAAGGAGTCCCACGGCAAAGACAAGAGGGGATGGGGACAAGGTAAGGCTGGGGAGATTCCCATTGGACTCCAGAAGAAAATGTTTCCCCATGAGAACAGTTGGACACTGGAATCATCTCCCAGGGGAAGTGGTGGATTCGTCTCCACTGCTCAGCTTGCCAGGGTGCTGGGCCAGCTCACTTCAATGCCACCATCACCTAGAAAGGTTGGACCAGATGATCCTTGGGGCCCCTTCCAACCTGGCATTCTGGGATAGAAATGGAGCCTTCAACCCAAGAATGAGAACTGAATCCACCAAAACCAGCCTTCAGCACAGCTCCATCACTCTCTTCCTCCATTGTACCCAGATGAATACCAAGCACAGCCCAAAACTAAGACCCTAGGGATTGTCTCAGAAGCTGCCTTCTATACAAAGTGGCTGAGTAAAAGCTAGACAGCAGCAAATGAAGCCAATTATTGTGGCCCATGGACATGGTTTGAACCTGTGGCAGCATCACACTGAGGAAAACAAAGCTTTATTGCATGGGTCTGTCCATTGTGATGAACTTTCCCATGGTTTCCACCATCTCCCATAGAGGCATCAATCATCATGCTGCCAGACAGGGAGCACAGAGCCTCAGGGGCAGGAGGAACTGGTAGCGTGGCTGCTCTGAACTCACACAGGTGGCAAAGTCAACCAAGAAGCATTTACTGCCATCCAAACCACAAGTGGGGGAGAGCAGCTTGGCACAGCACTGCAGCCCCAACACAGCATGCTGGGGGCACACGCTGGGGGAAGGAGGAAGGGACTCCAGCCCTGATCGCATCTGCTCCGAGGCTCTGGAGCAGCAAGAGCCATCAACAGCCACTGCAGGAGGAGGGGAAAGGGGAGCTGTAATGGTCAGAAGAGCTCTAGCCACCAGGCCCTGGCAGGGTGTAACCCCTTTGGGTCAGAGCAACAGCAGAGACCCACGTTCAGCTCAATAGTGCAGCACAGCTCAGCCCTAGGGCGCTCATGACAGCTGTGGAGTCCTCAATTTCCCAGCAAGCTTCACAGGCACATTGGAGACCTGGGCAGCTTCTGCTAGGGCTGTTTGGTGTGAGCTAAGGGCAGAGGTCCAGCTACCACCATTGTCCATAAGGGAGAAGAACAGGAGGTGATAAAGGGAGTCAGGCTGTGGGAAACAGGCAGCTGAGCTGAGCCCTTGGACAAAAGCTGCTCCACCAGTCAGGACAGGGCTGGATGCAGACACCAGCAAGGGCTGCAGCAGATGCTGAAGTGGAAAATAAAGATAGTATGAAAAGCCTGGCAAGCAGTCACTCCTGCCTTGTTATCCTCCTGCCCTCTGGCAAGCTGGAGTTCAAAGACCTCTGGAGCCAGCATCTGCATCCAAATCATCCCAGTTCATTGTGCCTATGACCTGTCTAATCCTTCCAAAACCGTGAGTCCTTCTGGCCTTGAGAACATCCTACAGCAGAGAGTCCCAGCACTGAAGCACTGTCTCAGGGCATCATTTGAACCCTCTCCCTGCAGCCCTGCTCGGGAAGGGCCAAGGCACCTGCTCTCTGAGCATGGAAAATGGAAGCCAGGCCCAGGAGCAGACTCCCAGCCTCCCTTACTACCCAGCCAGCCCAGCGCTGCTGGGGCTGGGCACTGCACTGCTGGCTCTGACAGAGCTGCCACAGTGCTGAGGGTCCCAGTGAGAGGAGGGAGGTGCTGGGTGAGCCCAGCTATGAATTTTCCTCAGGCAGAGAGCAGAGCCCCTAACCCTGAGCTATTAACATGTCAAGAGGGACAGAGGAAAAGCTTTTCCTTTAATGAATTTTCCCTCAGCCAAGCCCACTCCCTTCGTAGGCGAAGTGATAGGCTTAGCCTAAAGATGGATTGCCCTACTTTACCTATTAACCACTCAGACTAATGTAATAAAGGCTCTCTTCATGCTAACAGCCCTAATCCCCAGTCCCATGCAGCTCTGCAGCCTGCACCAGGCAGGGATGCTACCCCAAACTCCACCAGGCTGCTGCTCAGGGAGGCACTGGCTCAAGGTGGGGGAATTTTAAAGCTTTTAAAGTTTGGGGTGTTTTTTTTTCCTTCAGGTTTTCTTCCTTGTGTTTTGTTGGCTTTTGTTTTGTTTTTTTTTTTTTTTTTTGGTTGGTTTGGGTTTTGGTGGTTTGGGGGGTTTTTTTAAGTGCAAGGTTCTGCAGTGAGAAAACAGCCCCCAGAGCAAGATAAATGTACAAAGTGAGGCTGACAGGTGGCCACACGGTAATCCAATCCTGAAGCCTAATGCCCTTTGTGGCAGCTTTTGTCTGTGCACAGGGGCTCCAAGCTAATCTGCTGCTACTTCTCCAGCAGGAATGGTGAGGGGATTGGGGGGGGGGGGGGGGGGGGGGCGCGGGGGGGATGTTGAGGGGACCTCTGCAACCTGTTGCTGCCTTGTTCACCACAGGTAGCACGGCCACGTGCAGGGCAGAGCATGGCTGTTGTTCCTCACTTTATCCCTGGGGATGTCTGTCAGCTCCCCCCCTCCCACCTTCTGTCCTTTGCAAGCACCCACTGGGATAAACCCCTCTGGGGCCTGGCAGATCCTGGGGGTCTGCAGAGACACCCCCGGCCGGCTGCCCGCACCGAGGTCACCGTCAGGCTGCCCAGCCGAGACCTGGGGAGCTCAGGTGCTCCTGCTGCTCAACAGGAGCCCTGGAGATGAGGGCAGGAGTTTTCAGTCCTGGGGAGGCTTTCCTGAGAGATCTCTTCTTACCCAGCACCCAGAGCTACCCAGCAGCACTTCTGGAGTCATTCTCTCCCCACCCCAGCATGCCCGAGAGCTGAAGTCCCCGTGGCAAGTGTTAAAATTGGGGTGCCCTGTGCTGCAGCACCACCACCCTCCAGCCTCAAACCCCTCCACTCCACACCACTCTCTGCTTAATCCTCTGACCTGCCTCAGTTTCCCTCTGCAGGACTGACAAAGCTCTCCCAGAGGAGACAGACAGTTGGGTTCAGGGTACTTAAAAGCAAGAGAAGCGCTGCTGTAGTCAGGATAAAACAGCAGAGCAGCTGGGTGCAGCTACAAGATGAAGACTGGGGAGAGCCCCAGCAGTGCCAGGAGCAGCTCTGCCATCAGATACAGCAAGAACCACCTGTGGTGAAGAATTTCTAAACTTCCCCCCCCCACAGGTGTTCCCTGGAAGCAAGAAAACAGGAGAAAGGAGAGAAAAGTCCAACTGTTTTTGACATCAGCTACACACACCCCCCGAGGTCAAGCCCCACGTCCAGAGCCATTTGCTTTGCAGCCCAGCAGTGCACACACACACACAGCATCCAAGCTGTCTCTGGCCAGTTTCTACCTCAGTTCCTGAGTGGTGTTTCAAGGGGACAAAAGGTGATTTCACCCAAGGAAGTGAACTCTGGCAAGATGACTGCTTCTGGGGAAAACAGCCCCAATCCCCCCTAAAGTCTGCCTAAGAAACCACAGTGATTAGATGGAAGGCTTAGGGTGGGAAGGTGAATAGCAATGCAAAAGGCAGACACAAAAGGTCTTCTCCCCTCCTGGGAGGAAAGGGATTTTTAGTCCTGACAGGGGGCTTGAAAACCCAGGGAGACAACAAGCCCAAGCAGCATGACCCAGAACATGGTACAGTTTCAGGCAGGTGATGAATCTGTCTCTGGAGACATTCAGAACCCTCCTGCACGTGTTCCTGTGTGACCTCCTCCAGGTGAGCCTGCCTTGGCAGGAGGGCTGGACTCAATGAGCTCCAGAAGTCCCTCCCACTCTGTGATTTCTTGTGGCTTCTGCTGTGTGTCTGATGAGCAGATTGGCAAGCAAACAAGCTTGGGAAAGCTCTTAAGGAGAGAAGAGCAGATGAGACAGGTTGAGGTCTTATCCCCTCCCATATTGATGCTGTCTACCCTCTCCCCTTCCCTATTCTCATCCCCAGGAGAGATTTGGTCCCCCTGTCCTCATCCCAGCTTGGTGCTGCTCAGAGCTTTGCTCTGGTCAAGATCCCACCAAGGTGGTTTCAAACCCCAGTCCACCCATGGGCTGCCTTAGATCAAACCCACATTTTGGGAGAGCTCCTCTGCTGCTTCCACACAGCACATCCAATTCTCATCCCATGTCCTGCTGCTTCTCTGCCTCTTCCTCTCCTGCCCTGTCCCAATAACCAAGTGAGCTGAATCTAGGATCTCAAAACCAAAAAGAGCTGTAGGCACCCAGGAAAGGCTGGGGGTGGCATCTGCCTTGCTGGCAGCTTTGCCTTCCAGCCCACTTGATCTGCCCAGGTAATACCCAGTTGCTCCCAGTCTCTGAGGCAGCATGTTGCTGTAAAAAGGCAGACAACATCAACAGTGGTGAGCAGAGCAGCCAAGGGCTGGATTAAATCCACCCTTGTAGCCCTGTTCTGACACCTGACAACAAGCAAGACCTCTGCAATGCTATGGGAAGCACCCAGAGCATCCCCAGCATGACCAGTATCACCAGCTCAGCTCTCTAAGGCCACCACACCTGCCCCATCCCAACTCCCCTCACTGCAGGGCTGGTCACAAAATCATCAGATCCCAGAAATACTCCTTGAAAGCAAGGCCCTGCCAAGCCCTGGGGGAGACTGTTAGAGTAATAAAGCATTTAAACTACATCATGAAGCATCCAGCTTCCATGTCACCCACTTGGCCTTGATTCTGCTTTCTGGTGGCTGCAGCTGAACTTGGGGGAAGAAGGAAGATGGAGGAGGAAGAAGCAGCAGAGAGAGAAGCAGCAATAGCAGATTCCTCTTTGCAGGTGGCATCCTGGGCTGCATCAAAAGAAGAGTGACCAGAAGGTCAAGAGATGTGAGTCCACCCCTCTGCTCAGACCTCACCTGCAGCACTGTGTCCAGCTCTGAAGCCCCCAACACACAGAGACATGGACCTGCTGGAGAGGGGCCAGAGGAGCCCATAAAGATGATCTGAGAGCTGGAGCACCTCTACTAAGAAGACAGACTGAAAGAATTGGGGCTGTCCAGCCTGGAAAGGAGAAGGCACCAGGGAGACCTTAGAGCTGCATTTCAGTATCTGAAAGGGACCTCCAGGCAGGCTGGGGAGGGACTGTGGGGATAGGGTGAGGGGCAGCAGCTTGAAACTGGAGCAGGGGAGATTTAAGTTGGACATCAGGAGGAAGGTCTGCACCATGAGAGTGGTGAAATACTGGAACAGGCTGCTCAGAGATGTGGTTGAGTCCCCATTCCTGGAGACATTTCAGAACAAGAGGACACAGTCTCAAACTGTGCCAGGGCAAGTTTAGGCTGGAGGTGAGGAGAAAGTTCTTCCCAGAGAGGGTTGCTAGCTGTTGGAATGTGCTGTCCAGGGAGGTGGTGGAGTCCCCATCCCTGGAGGCATTCAAAAAGGGATTGGATGTGGCTCTTGGAGCCATGGTTTAGTAGTCAGGAGGTGTTGGGTGACAGGTTGGACTTGATGATCTTTGAGGTCTTTTCCAACCTCATTGATTCTGTGACATTCAAGACTAGACTTGATGTGGCCCTGGGCAGCCTGATCTAGGTGGAAGTGTCCCTGCTGGGGTTGGACAAGATGACCTCTGAGGGTCCCATCCAACCCCATTCAATCTGCTGGGTTGTCCGACCCATCCCTTTTATCTTACCACGCTCTTCCCCCTTTTGCTCCAAGGACGTGTTACAGCAGCAGGCAGCCTCCCCTCTTTTCCTGAGCAGGGGAGAGGACAACATGTGTGCCTTTGTCTGGAGAGGGAGCCCCTTGTTTGGGCTGGCAAATTATCCAACAATAAAAGGGAATGGCTGGGAACCAGCCTCGGCCTTTTTGAAAGGGGTGTAACCTTATCCAGCCCCGTCCAGCGCCCGCCACCACGCTTACACAAACCAGATGAGGGGAATTAATGAACCTGGGGGCTGAGGCAGGAGGAGGGAAAGTGTGGGGGCCTCAAAGTAATGTTTTTCTCACCCTCCTCGCTCCCTGCCCTCACATCTGCCAGGTGCCCTTCACCTGTTGGGGAGTTGGAGGATTACAGCAGCGAGAGGAGGGTGTGAAGGCTCCTCGCCACCAAGCTCCTCTTGGGCTTCAAGGGGGCCAAAGAGGTGGTGGCCGCGGGTGACATCACCACATGCCCCAAGGGAACAGCAACGTGGTTGTCCCTCCTGGGGCAAGCCCATCCTTGGCAATGGTATGAAGTTGGTCTTGGAGGTGGCTGGCTGGATAAATGCCTCTTCCCACCTCAGAGATGAAGCTCCACACTGTCAGCCTTTGGGAGAAGCCAAAGCTTGGTTGAAAACATGGGAGGCACATATCCTGCTTGTGGATGCTCACATTAAGATCATCAAGTCCAATCACTAACCCAGCACTGCCAGGGCACCACCAAACCAAGGCCCTCAGCACCACAGCTACATGGATTTTAAAGCCCTCCAGGGATGGGAACTCTGTCACTGCCCTGGGCAGCTTGTTCCAGGCCTTAGCAGCTCTTTGGGGAAGAAACTGTTCCTCATGTCCAACCTGAACCTCCCCTGGCATGACTTGAAGCTGTTTCCTCTTGTCCCAGTGTTTGTTACTTGGGAGAAGCAGCCAACCCTCACCTCACTCCAGCCTCCTTTCAGAGAGCTGTAGAGAGACAGAAGGTCTCCTAAGCCTCATTTTCTGCAGTTCCCTCAGATGCTCCTCCCCAGCCCTGCTCTCCACAACCTTCCCCAGCTTCATTGCCCTTCTCTGGGCCCACTCCAGCTGCTCAACGTCCATCTTGGAGTGAGGGTCCCATAACTGCACACAGTATTGAAGGGGAGGCCTCACCTTTACCATCTGAACATGAGCTGTAGAGCAGGGGGGGCTCTCCTTGGGCTAGGAAGTGCCCAATTTCCCTCCTCCTTTCCCCCAACAACAGCCCAAGATGCCACAACTGCTCAGCAAGAACTTTCTCTTGGCTTTTGTAGAGCCAGGCAAGATCTTCATCAACTTCAGCAGCTCATTACAGGCCCTTCTCTTTATGTAAACACCCAAGCCTCTTTCTGTTCCCCCCCCCCCCATCACACTTTAAAGCTCTGAGCTTCCACTCAATAATTATCTTCACTGGGTGGGGGGGGGGGGAGAGGGCCAGCACTTTCCATATCAAAGGGCTGCTTTGGAGGGATTTACAATAATTTAAGATGAAGTGGTAAATATTCCATTCACTCCAGTTCATCTCCAGTAATAATCATAATCCTATTAGTAAGGTCCCCAAGAAAGTGACTGCATTCTCATCTAGCCAGCATCTATCTGAATTTCTTGGAGGGATGGGGAGGGGAGACCATAGGCAAGTAAAGAAGTAAAAGCAACAAAAGATGCAATTGGCAGCACCTCCCCTCCCCCCCCCCGAAGGATTTGGCCTCCATTGTCCCCACACTTCAATAGTGCTTTGCTCCCAAAATAAGAGCTTTTGAGCAGGGGAAGGGGGTGGGGCTGAAATGAGCATCTTATTCCTCTTGGTTACCCCCCCCACCCAGCTCCCTTTCATGGCCACAGGTCCCCCCGGTGCTGCTCTGGTGACAAAGAGCAGCCGTGGCTGCTCCTGGGGAGCGCAGGGGGGGCCGGAGCAGCCTCCCCATTAAAAGCTAATTGCTGTTTCTGGGTGACTTCTCCAGAATATTGCCCAGCATCATCGACCTCGCTGCCCACTGCTCAAGTCATGTGAGATTACTCTAAGCTAGCTCTGTTTCCCCCCCCTCAAGATAAAAAGGCTGGTTTTGTTTAAAAGCAGAGCTTGGGGGGGGAGTGGGGGGCAAGTCTGTGAAACTCATGATTTAAAGGGAGAAAAGGGGGGGAAAAAAAAGAACCACCCTTAAGCCCAGCAGGAAACAGGACTGAGCTAACTGGCAAACTGGGACTGGAGACTTCTGTCCAGCAGATCTCAGGGCCAGCTGTCTCTGCCAAGCTGTGTGCTTTACTCCTGCGCTGTGCTGCCTCTTTGTGCACCCCCCCCTCGGAGTGTTTAACTGGAATTTATCCCTGCAGGAGAGCCCCAGGTGCACCAGTGCAATCTCTTCCCCTCTCTTCTGGCCACCAGGGTTAAGTCCTCACCACCTCCACTAGAAGCAGGTCACTTGGCTCTGCTCACCCTGGCACGGATGGAAGGCAGCAGCTACTCCAGGGCTGCAGGTCTGGAGCAAGCCGAGATTACCTACTGTGGTGTCACAGAGTTTATTGTGAAGCAGTAGGAACATTTTTCTCTGCAAATTAAACAGACAACAGCCCAAGAGGGAGGAAAGAGGAAGAATTTTAGGCATCTGCAGAGATTTCAGTGCTCACAACTCACTCCTGGGGAAAAATAAACTCTCTGGCCCGCCTCTGCCTCTTACTCCACGGCAGCCAGCAGGACCAGCAGCTCCTCTTGCCTCTCAAATTTATGGCCTGGAGTTAACGTTGTGTGCACTAAGCTCCTGCTGCACAAAGATTTGGTAGATCCTCTTATGGAGTCACTGCAAGAAAAAGCTCTGTGCTCTTGGAGAGGCTGCTGCTTTAACACCCCCTTGTACCAAAGATCACAGAATTGTTTGGCTTGGGGGAGACCTTTAAGATCATCGAGTCCGAATGCTAACCCAGCGCTAAACCGTGGCCTTCAGCCCCACACTGACAACTTTGAAACCCACCCCGAGGGATGGGGACTCCACCACTGCCCTGGGCAGCTGGTTGCAGGCCTGGATAAGCCTTTTTGCTCCTCATTTCCAGCCTTAACCTCCCATGGACCTTCCTGAACTCAGCTTTACTTGCATAGTACCGATCCTGCCCTCTGTGAGAAGCTGGAACTGGTATCTGCTGAGCTTGAAGTGGCTCAGCACCTGCAAGCAGAGAAACACTGTCCCCAGCCAGGAAAAAAAAAGGCAAAGCAAGAGAGTCAAGGTCTGGAGTTATCAGCTTAACTGATAACTGTGGGAAGCAAAGAGGCAAACCCCCAAATGCAGCTCTGGCGAGGATTTTGCTAGCTCAGAGCAGGCTTAAGCAAAGAAAGCCTGGCTTGGAAGAGGCTTAAAGGCAGATAAGCAAATCAGAGCTGGTGGGACGTCCAAAACACATCCCCTGCACCCAGGTGACAGAAGTGTCCCCTGCAGCAGAGGATGTGGGGCCAGCACAGCTGGCACCTGGCTTCAGCCAACCCCCCAGACCCTGATCTCAAGGGTTTGGCTTCAGCATTATCACTGGGCTGTTCCTACAGCTCCATCACAAAGCCTACCCCTCTGGCCACGCAGCAGCAGCTCAGCCGTGTCCAAGGGGCACCAGTGGTGCCCACTGCTCACACTAGAGCCTCTCCCCAAGGCTATTCCCACTTGCCAGCCATGGAGGCCCAGCCACAACCATCAGCGTGGCAGGAGCATCAAGCCAGTGCCGGCAGCATCCAGCCATCAGCAACACACCCACCAGCCCAGCTGAAAGTCATAGCCCTAAACTGCTCCCACACCCACCAATTGGCTCTCTTAATTTGTAGCAAGGGCACTAATCCTCTCAGAGATGGTAAAACCCCACAGGCACTGCTCCTCACCGGGCTTTTAGACACCTCTCCTCCTCACAGGTCTTGGGAAAATGCTTCCCTGCAGCAAAGGCAGCAATCTCCAACGGGCTGAGCCCCATGGATGGGGGGGATCTGGGATTTGGGGGAGGTAGAAGCAGGCGTTGGGGTGCACAGAGCTGGCTGGCACTGCAGACTGTACAGCTTGCCGGCCTTCACCCGGTGTCCCACAAGCACCAGATGTCCAAACCAAATGGAACCATGACACATCCAAGAGCCAAGCAATCCATGGCTGCAGATGGGGCAGAGCATCCTCCTGGCTCCCCTGAAAGGAGGCACTGCAGGGCTGGACCCTGCACCTTGACTCACCACCTGTCACTCTGGAGCACTCTAAGGCTCCTGCCCCAGCTAGGACACCAGATGTTCCCAATCCAGGTAGCCCATGAGAGGTTATCCCATCAGCCTCATCCCTACAGCACCTGCTCTTCAAGGCCCTGCTCCAGGGATTTGTTAGGTCATCTGCTGGTGGTGGTTGCTGAAGCCCAGCTAGCAGAGTACACCTTGGTTTGCACCCGAAGGGCACATCTTGTGCTTCTAATGCATGGGGAGACGGTCACTTCATGTACTGCCCCCAGTCATCTGCCTGGCAGCCACACATCACTGCAATCTCTCTGTAGCTATGCTGCAACCAGAAGATTCTCAGAAGAGGGGCTGGTTCAAGGGAAGAAACCCCTGGTTAGGTCCATTCCAGGGTGGAGAAGTCCATAGGGTCTATATGGATATGGATTTTTCATGGCACATACTGACAAATACACTCTCTGGCTGAGCAAGCAGGCAGTGACCATTGCAGCAGCCCCTCTCTGACCACCAAAACTAGCTGGATGTGGGCAGCTGACCTTGGTACACCAAGGCTGAATGCTGAGAACCACCCACCAGATTTCCACCCAGGCCAGGACTACAAGGAGATGAACTTTATCACCCTTGCCCATATAGTCCCCCTCTCCTGGGGCACTACCAAGCCATTCTAGTTCATAGAATCATGGAATGGATTGAAAGGGACCTTTAAAGGTCATTTAATCCAACTGGCCCTGCAGTTAACATGGACATCTTCAACTAGAGCAGGCTGCTCAGAGCTCCAAACAACCTGACCTGGAATTTTGCTAGAAGGAGGGACATAAAAAAAAACCCACAAGCAACAAAGCAACCCACGAAGCACCAGCCCCAAACAAACACTGCACAAGTCAACAGCGACTGAACAAAACCAACCCAGCAAGATACAGGCAGGGGACCACCTTCCCCTCTTTCTGGGATCATAAATCACAGCCATGCTGAGAGGTCCTTTGTGTTTTCCCTGCCCTGATCCCTGTGCCTGCACGGGCAGGTAAGAGCTCACACTGATAATGCTGCCCTTTGTCTGGCCCAGCGTTTGCACAGGGAGGGCTTCTCTTGCCACATCTCTGCTCCTCAAGCCCTGCCTTCCAGTGCTTTTTGCAGCCATGATTGGAGGAGAAAGCTTCCTGATAAGCCCCTCTCTGCCCCAAGCTCAAACTCCTCAGCTTATAACCCATGTGGGGAGAGCATCCCCTGGCAACTCAGCTGCTCTTGGGGCAAGGTTGCCCATAGAGGTTGTGGAGTCTGTCTCTAGATGAGTTCAAAACCCACCTGGACACCCCCCTGGGTGATTGACTTTAGGTGATTCTGCTCTAGTTGGACCAGATGATCTTCAGAGACCCCTTCCAACCCCTATCATTCTGTAAAGACATGCCAAAGAGGGGCTTAAGCCACTGTGCTGGGTTATGAGCCCCAAAAGGGGCTGATGCCAGCTGCAGCCATGTGACAGCTCTGCTCCTGCTTGGGGCCTCCTTCCTCACCTTGGGCAGAGCAAAGCAGGGAGGGTAGTAAAGAAACTGCTTTATTTACCCAGAAGAACCTTCCTCCAGGAACTCAGCCCTTGGGCCATCTTCTGTGTGACAGCTAAGCTGAACCCTGCCACTTCCTCTGCAGCACATGTGGAAGGGAGTTTGCAGGGTGGCACAGCCAGCACCTTCAGGCAGATATACATCTCCAGGCCCTCAAAAAAGCCATGTAGGATCCCCACAGATCCACCTTCTGATCCTGTGGGCACCCAGTACCACCTGAAGAGCAGAGGCCTTTGAAACAACAGCTCAGGAAGCAGCCAGCTTTCCCCTGTCGCCAAGGTACAAAGAAAACGGCAGCTTTTTTCCCCTGCCCATTTTGATATTGCATTCATGTCCCTAGCACAGGCCAAGCACTGCTGGCAAGCTGCTGCCACCCCCCAGCTGCACAGCTCCACCTGCCTCTCCAGCAACACCCAAACCAACCACATAGCTGTGCAGCAAGGAGGTTCCTCCTCAACAGTCTTACAGCTAAGGGGGATGCTCCCTCTGACCATCTGTGGTGGCCAGTAATGAGCAAACTCCAAGGAGGCTGATGAGAAGGTAAGCAACCAAGCAAGCACGTCCTGTTGACTGCTCATTACCTGGAGCATCCTATCCAGTGGGTCAGGAGTTTAAAACTGGTTTGAAATCCTAACCACAGCCCCAACCACAACCCAAAGCATTGGTAAGGTGGAGACTGGCCCCGGTCAGCGTGTCCCCAGTTGGGATGAGCTGCATTTACTGCAACAAAAGGCCTGGCAAATTAACAGCCAGGTGATCCTCTCAGGGCTGATCCCTAAACGCATTTCCACACAAATGGGATTGTCACCTCACCTCATCTGTTAATGGCTTTGCGATTTACACTCATGGAAATTAAGATGGTTCCATGGTAACCAGACCAGGGCAGTGACACAGAGGTGGTGGTCCCAAACGGGATGCTTCTCCCCAGCATCTCCAGTCAGGCCAGTAGGAGCTTCCTGAGACTCTTCCCATTCTTGTTAAGCCCCCAGACCAATCATCAAAGACAGAAAAGAAAGTTCCAGGACAAAACAAAGGAAAATAAACAAACAAACAAAGGCAGTGTGCCCATTAAGGCAATCAAGCTACCGATTCGTGGTGCCACCACGTCCCGAGGCGGGTCCCCAGCCCACTCAGGGTAGAGCAGAAGACACCAAACCAGCCTTGGGAAGGAGTGAAATTCCCAGCAAAGGAGGGAGACAGGCACCAATTAGGGAGACATGAAGGAGCAAGTCTGTCTGCAGCATGCCCTCCTGCCCCACTCATTACGTGGGCTCATGACGTGGGCAGCACCAGCCAACGAAATGCAGTCAAGAGCTCTTTCAAGAGCAGGCTCAGCTGGTGGAGATGCTCTGCTGCAAGCCCAACAGATGCAAAGCACTGCTTCTAATTAAAAAGGAATTCACCTAATTAGAGACTTCACTTGGTCATACCAATGATTTGATCTAGTCCAGCTCACTGGCTCAGGCTGTTATTTAAGAGGGCTCTCCATGCTTCCCTTCCACTTCTGACTCCTTGGGTTGTCTTTGTCACCCCACCCACAACCTCTTCACACCCCACAGGCTGCGAGGGCAGGACCACAGCTATGGTGGCAACCAGAAAGGACACCGTGGGGCAAAACCACGCGGCACCAACCTTCAGCATTCCATCCTGTTCCCACTGAGAGCCGCTTGCCTTCCAGAGCTGCCATGGGGCTGAAGTATCCTGTAGTCCTTCAAGCCCTTCTACATAAAGAGCAGAGTGGGCCGGGTCTGCTAGGGCCTCGGAGCACAACCCAAGTGAAATGACTTTTCCCTGAACACTGAGGACTCTGAATGAGGGCTTTTGTTATTCAGATGAAACCAAGTGTCAGATTAACAAATCAATGGGCATAAGAGATATAAAATGGGTCGCCATTGAAGCCTTTCAAATACCCAAACATATGGATGAACCAAATGTGAATTGTAATTGACTCACCCGCACCTTTGATCTCTGCACCCCTGGGTTCCCAAAGCGGCAGCCCGGCCCCCTCCGACCCCGACTGAACTGATTGGGGGATCCATTGTGAGCCCTCACAAAGTCTTTTCTCTCTGCCTCCATCTCCTGGATGTAGATACAGCCTGGCACTTGGAAACTGAGAGAAGCCAGCTCTGCCTGCGAGAGCCGGGAAGCCGGACAACCCACACTACCCAAACGCAATCTGTCACACGGAGCCCATCAGCTGTGGTCACCTCCTCCCTCCAGCCTCTATCCCCACTGGTGGCCTTTGGTCAACTGGATGTGCAGGAGGAGATCACAGAATCATAAAATGGTAGAGATCTCTAGAAGGGATCTCTAGAGACCATTGAGTCCAACCCCCTGCCAAAGCAGGGTCGCCTAGAGCAGGTCACACAGGATGACCTCCAGGAGAGCTTTGAAAGTCTCCAGAGGAGGCTTCACAACCTCTAGCTCCAAGGCTAGGTCACCCTCACAGCAAAGGGGTTTCTCCTCATGTTGAGGTGGAGCCTCTGTGTTCCAACTCACACGTGGGAAGCAGCAGAAGAGGCCCTGGAGCAAAGAGGGTCAGTGCTGATGGTCACTCCCCGATGACCCCTGCAACCGGTGGCGGGGTCCTTTCAGCTTCCAAGGATCTCGCTGAGCAAAGCCATGGACCAGCCTTGGCTGGTGGGCTCATGCATGCAAAACCTGGACAGGTCTGGGAGTGCTGAAAGCTGCTCTGCTTTTCTCCAGCAGCCTCACCAGCGTGCTATCACCTACACTTAAGAAGCACAACTTCAATTTTGCTGGGACGTTTCTGCAGCTACATTAACAGCAACCTGGGTTTAGGCTAAGCATTGTCCCTAAGCTTTCATTTTTGGGGTATGCAATGAGTGAGTTTTGGCCAGTTTCAGATGCAAGGGGGGAGGAGGGGGAAACAAAGCCAACATCACTCAAACACCAGCATGAAAAAAACAACCCCACAACAGGGTTTTGATACGGTACAAATCTCAACTCCAGAGCTGCAAGGCAAGCATCTGTTTGGGTTTAGTTTCGTGCCTCATTACAACCTTCACGTTGCTGTAGCTCTTCCAGGAAACCCAGCCCAATTTAGTCTTCCACCTCCAAGCTGCAGACCCCCCACAAATGTGCCTTCTGTGGAGGTTAAAACCCCACACTGAAGTTTCCCACCACCACCAAACACATTATGCAGCTCAGCTCTTGCCTACCTGAGCCTCAAGGCAACAGGAGTCTTGCAATGCCTGTTGCTGAAGGCAAACCCCAGCAGCACTTCCCAGCACTAGGCTGTTCCCAGCATCAAGCACCAGTACAGAGTGAAGCAATCTCCACTGGGGGGGCAGAAACCTTGCATGCATTCTTTCCTCCAGCACCATCAAGGTTTGATGGGAGAACTGGGCGAGCCAGAGGATCCCCTACAGCAGGCATTGCTCTGCCCCCATGATTTTGGGGCTCTGCCCCAGCTGTGCAGCTGCTAAACCCAACTGCTGAGCCTTGCTGGGGTGGCTCAGCCTGCGACAACTGCAGAGCTCACCCACAGAGGAAGGGGAAGACTGCGGGTACAAGGCAGACAAGAGGAAACTCCCCAGCTCTTAATCTGCTTTAGATCCATGTGAGCTTGCTGTTTATATATAGCTTCATTAACTATTACACTGCATTTAGCAGGGTGACCTTCAAGTTGTCTCTGGGGGCAGCCTGGCCCTGGTATGTGCCAGGGCACTGGCATGGGCTCCTCTGGTGTGTCCATCTGCCTGGCAGTGCCAGACTCACTGCCATGGAATCACAGAACGGTAGGAGCTGGAAGGGACCTCTGAAGATCAAGTCCAAGTCCCCTGCCAAAGCAGGATCACCCAGGGCAGGTCACACAGGAACATGTCCAGATGGGTCTTGAAAGTCTCCAGAGTGAGACTCCACAACCTCCCTGGGCAGCCTGCTCCAGTGCTCCAGCACCCTCACAGTAAAGAAGTTTGTCCTCATGCTGAGGTTGAACTTCTGTGTTTCAGTTACTATGAGGCTTTGGAGCAGACAGCAGCTCCCAGCCCCTTCGGCTTGCAGCAAACCCAGGCTGAAACCCTAACCAGCTATTCCACTTCTGCCTTGGCAAGGCTGCTATCTGCTCCCAAGGCCTCATTTGCTGCTCAACACCCCCTGTTACCTACTCCCTCTGCTTGACAAAACACCATGCAGACAGCCCAAGGCTCCTCAGCTACCAGACCAGCTCGAGAGGGAAATTAAAAAGGGGGGAAGCTACAAACTTTGTGTTAAGTTGCAACAAGTTCAGTGTGCAGTGCTGGGGAAGAAGGAAGGAGACACTTTGCTAACCCCTTTCTCCCTAAGGGGCAATGCTTGGGCTCTTAGGCAGCTCACTTTGCTCAGTCCAGTTACAGTGAAGCCAGGGCAGATGATAGGGATGTTTACAGGTGGCCCCCAAGCCCATGACCCCACTGCTCCTGAGCAAGACCTTCAGGCTCAAAGAACTGGGACTGTTTGGCCCAGGGAAGAGAAAGCTCTCAGGAGACCTCATAGCCACATTTCAATACATGATAGGGACCTACAGGAAGGCTGGGGAGGGACTGTTCAGAAGGGCTTGTAACAACAGGATGAGGGGTAATGGTTTGAAACTGGAGCAGGGTAGGCTTAGGATGGACATCAGGAGGAAGTTCTGCACAGTGAGGGTGGTGAAATTCCAGAACAGGTTGCCCAGAGATGTGGACTTGATGTCAGGCTCCCTGGGCAAGCCTGATGTAGCTGGAGGTGTCCCCTGCTGACTGCAGAGGGCTTGAGCGAGATGACCTTTGGAGGGTCCCTTCCAACCTGATGCAACCTGTGAATCTGGCACCATTCCCTCAACATGGCACCAGAGGGGCATGCAGGGGGTCTGAAGCAGAGAGCCATGTCACCAGGCACTGCCCTCACCCTGACACACAGAGACACAGGGCAGAACAAAGCCAGAGGGTCCCCCTGCAACGCACACCGAGCAGCCACATTCTCAGCTCTGCAGCTAAACCAGCCACGGACCGTGTAGAGCCACTGCAGGGACACACCTGCTGTTTACTCCAGCACCTCCTGCTTTCGTTCCAAGTCTAATACACCTTTAAAAACAACAAACCGAAGGCATGCCAAAGCTGCAGGCCGTGCCAGTTTTTAAACAAATATTTCGGAGCTCAATGCAGCAGCAAAGCATCTGATTAGCCGAGGCTGGGCTTCCGTCCTCCCCCTAGCGACGGAAGATCTCTGCTCACAGCCGCAGCACTGCCTTGCTGCAGCCCCTGCTCCAGAGCCGGAACACCAGCACAATTTAACCCCGGTAGAATGCCAGGGCACTCTGCTTTTCCTACCTTTAATCACTCTGTCACCAAACCAGCAGTTCCCTAAGCATCTCCTGCACCTCCACGTGCTGCTTGCCTGGGTTTTAAGACAAGTTTGCATCTGATACTCGAGACAGGCTGCAAGCTTGGAGCTAAAACAGAGAGGTTTAACACAAAGGTTGGTGAGCTGCCTTATCAAAGTTAATTAGCAAGGATTTTGGCTTTTATGGAGGCAGTTTTCTGCACTCAGAGTCATACAGACACATGCTGAGGGCCTGAGCCTGGAGCTCTCCTCCAGGTAGGCTTTTGGAGTGCGTTGAACAGTCAAAGTTCGGGGAGCTGGTCCAATCTTGGCCACCAGCACGCTGCTGGAGACCCAGCTCCTCGTCAGACCCTGCTCCCCAGGTGAGAAGTGTGTTGATCAAAGGAAATCTTCTTCCTCTCTACAAATATCTGAAGGGTGGGGGCCAGGCTCGTTTCAGTGGTGTCCTGTGATAGGACAGGGGACAATAGACACAAACTGAAACTCAGGAAGTTCCACCTCAACACGAGGAAAAACCTTTTAGCCATCAGGCAGACAGAGCACTGGAGCAGGCTGCCCAGAGAGGCTGCGGAGTCTGTCTCTAGGGACTCTCAAGACCCATCAGGAAGCATCCCTGCGTGGCCTGGCCTAGGTGACCCTGCTTTGGCAGGGGGTTGGACTCTGGGGGTCCCTTCCATCCTCTACCATTCTGTGATTCTATGAAAACCAGTGTTTTGACTCCAGCCAAGCTTGGTGCTGCTGGACTGTAGCTGTGGCAACACAGGAGATGGCCTTGCACTCCCTTCCAGCAAGGGATGTATAAAATTCATACATCCACCTAGAACATTACATATTGGCACATAAAATGAAAGCCCAGGCACAATTACCTCTTTCTTCAGGAGGAGCTGCCAGGAACACGCTCTGGAGGGAAGAGGCTGTGCCAGTTCACTGGAGAGGTTACAGTCACTTGGTTTTATTACAAACCAGCTGCTTTGGTGAGTTCACGCAAGTCCCCAGCAGCGCTAGCTGAGAGGACTGGCCAGATTACAGCCCTGGGCTCACCAATTTCAGCAGCACAAGACCTACAAGAAGGCAAGGAGAAGGGAAGGCCACTCCCTTCCAGAGGTGAGCAGAGGTGAGCTCCTTGGGTGACACTGTACAAAGCCACATCTAGGGCAGGGTTAGCAACACGTGGCTCTGCACCCAGCACCAGCTGCATATTTAATTCTGGGTCAGATCCTCTGCTGCCATAAAGTGACCCAACTCCCTTGAAGTCACAGTGTCCCTCAGCAGAGATGTTCTTTCTCCATCCCTTTACTGTATGGAGAGGGGAAACACAGGGGGCTTTGAAGCTGGCCAGCTACAGGGTGTTTCTGAGGAGGTCAACACTGATGTGAAGCAGTGTGCAGAAGGTGGCATTAGTTTTCTCCAGCTCAAGTTCTCTCTTCCCCTGCTACCCACCACGTGGCAGGGCTCTGCCACACTCACATATTTTAGCAGAAGAAAATGAAGAAGCTGAATTATTCGCTGGCTAGAAATCAGGGTGAGGCCTTCTGCCCATTTTCCTGTCATCAGCTAAACCCCCAACCACCCACAATTCCAATCTTCTCTGAATGACTCCTAAGCTAGGAGAGTGGTCACAGAGCTGGGATGCAGGATCTGGCAGGGCAGTAGCCAAGCAAGCCAGCTCCCAGTTTTCCACACATCCCTCTGACCTTACCCCATCCCAGTAAGAGGACACCACACGTAGAATCCCCGAGTCCATTGTCCTCCTCCATCTTCAGAGCTAGTACAAAGGGGAAAACCACCATGGGGAACGCTTGGAGCCAACGTGGCACCAGGAGAGATTCTCTCCTTCCCATCATTTTTATGAATGAACTGAAGTCTACTGCACATCACATCCGAGCAGGGAGGTGCTCAAGACAGAGAGATTGTGCTCCTGACCTTGGCTGCCGCTCCTTGCCTGACCCACAGCACAACGCGATGCCCTTCCTGACTTCTTTCCGGGCACCGTGCAACCACCGAGAGCCGAGGAGTAAGTCCCTAACGGTAAATCTATGCCACCAGTAAACCCCTGCCCTGAATGAACCCCACCTTCCCTCTGAGCCAGCTGATAATCAATATGTTTCATCACGGGAGCTCTTGTTCCCATTAAGAAAGTCAAGACAAGGTCCATTTACTCCGTCGCCTTCTGGCCGCCGCCGGGGATGGCGGCAGGGCCGAGCTCCTTTAAAAAGCAGCCGGAGTTTCTCAGGAGCTAATTAAGAAACAGAGCGAGCTGCTGAAAGAGTGGAACTGCAAACGGCGTGGGCAAGCCCCGGTACAGTCAGCAGCAGCAAGTCAGGGCCCAGCGGAGCGCTTAGTCATTTCACAAACCTCCCCTCCAACCCCTCCTCACACGCCACGTGGTGACAACAGGTAGCAGCCGATAGCCCCTGACCTCCTAATTACCCCACTGAAATAACCTGCCCCACTATTTGTTGTTCTTTCAGCCCACAGGATAACTGTTCCACAAGGCCCTGGCCTGTTTGTTACCCCCTGAACCCACTGATCACCCGTGGTCACCCCACTGGGAAACACCAATGCTCACGCTGAGTGACACTGAATTTGAGTGCTTCCTGTTTGGGATGGAGTCACAGATGCATAGAATGGTTTGGGTTGGAAGGGACCTTGAAGATCATCCAGTTCCAACCCCCTTAGACCAGATTGCCCAAGGTCCCATGCTGCTCAAGGCCCCATCCAACCTGACCCTGAGCACCTCCAGGGAGGGGGACACCCACAACCTCCCTGGGCAACCTGTTCCAGTGTGTCATCACCCTCACTGAAAAAAATTTCTTCCTAATCTCCAGTCTCAATCTTCCCTCTTCCAGCTCAAAGCCATTGCCCCTCATCCTAGCACTACAAGCCCTTGTAAAAGGTCCCTTCCCAGCTTTCTTACAGGCCCCTTTCAGGTACTGGAAGGATTAAGAGCACCAGGTCCAGGCTCAAGCAGAGAGAGAATTGAGCAAGCGAGGCCTGATGGTAAAACAAACCCCCTGCTCAAGGCAGGTTGGAAATCCAGCTCAAAAGAAAGGTGGTTTGGGTAGAGATTTTACAGCCACCACCTCCAGGCCTTGCTGGATGCCTTTAGAAACAAAGCTTCCACTGGAAGCGCTGTGAGGTATCCCAAGCTCGGGGTGTGTTACAGACATCTGCCATGGCCCACTTGAAAAGGGAAAAAGACAAAGAGAAACAAGGGGGAAAGAAAAAAGAAGGCACAAATCCCAAAGCAGAGTGGAGCCCATGGGTTTCCATTCCCATCATTTCCACGCCAAGAAGGAGCACAAGGTTCCCGGCACGCCGCGCGGCGCCGCGCTAACGCGATTAGCCGGGCGGATCCACCGTCCGCATCCGTACCCCCCCAATGCTTGGTCAACTTGGAAAAGCTCAGCAGCTCGACAGGTGAGGCCATGAAACCTGATCATGGCAGACAATGTTGTCCCCCCCCACCCCACCCCCCAGCGTCGTGCTGGGAAGAACTTGTCACGTGCGTCATATCGGGCAACATGCTTGAAACGGAGCAGCGCGCTGAAACCCCAGCAACACGAATAATCTTTGCCATCTGTTTGAACAACTCAACCCTCCTCAGATCTAGAGGAATGATCCCATGCAAGCACAAGGGCCTTGCTGACTGATTATAGCAGCCCAGCCCTTCTGGTTTTTTTTTTGGGGGGGGGGGGGGGTGGGCATTTTCTTCCAAACCTCGCATGGCAGCTAAGGCGATGCCATGGGGAGCTGCGGGCCACGGCCAAGGGGGCTCTGGACCCTCTGCATGTGTTGAGGGGACCACTTAAAGTCCCCTCTTGCTTAAGCACAACACAACACACAGTCAACAGTTGGTTTTCAAATCTTTTTTAAGGGCAAGGCTGCTTGGCAAAGCCATCCCAGAGCGTGCAACTGTCCTTTGGGATATGCTGGTTCAAACCCAGCCTGGCTCAGGAGGCCGCGCTGGAGGAAACAGTCATTGCTCAGAAACATTCATTCGTGTCCAAGGTCCAGTTGGGTGAATTGAGACGCTTCCCAATCCTCCTGGGAGCAACAACCCTTGGGGTGCACAACAGAAGCAACACACTGAGTTTTGCAAGTCCCTGGTTGTGTCTCCACGCTGATACCTGGGGATCTATGTCTCACCGGGGAGGCTGTGAAGCGTGGTGGCAGTTAGTGGCAGGGAGTAAAGCCTCACTACAGTGTGTAAGGTTGGGATTTAGAGGAAGCAGCCAAACACAAGGGGAAAACCCTGCCTTGCTCAAGATCTGCCTTTGGCTTCAGCAAGGCTGAACTTTTAACCATCACTGCTTTACCCTTCCCCTGCTCCCAGCCTGGCCCCTTGCAAGCATCAACGCTGTGCTGCTCACCCCCCTACACAGTCCCTGGGGCAAAAAAGAGGTTCCTAGGAAATAAAAAATGGGGGAAAAAAAAGTAAAAAAGAGGAAGTTTCTCATGACTGAGGAACTGCTGTGATGCAGCACTTTGCATATTAAGGCCCCCAATGCTTATTTAGGTGACTGGGAAGTCTAAGAGGTTGTTCCTCGCACACCACCAGACGAGTGGGCCTGATCCTGCTCACCCAAAACACCCAGTCTCAGCGTGGAGAATGAATTAAGGTAGCTTAGCAATAGCAGAAAGATGAAGCCTCAACGTTTTAAGACTTTTCACCCTCCTAAAATAAGGGGAAAAGCAAGAGAGGTTTCCTGCCTGCGCTGCTTGAGGTGGGGGAGCTCGGGCTTGCACGGCTATCGAGGTTACAGCCCCCGGGCTTTTCTAGAAGAGGGCTACAGACTCAAAGTGTAAAACAGTGATGTTGAGTGGGGCTGGCAACCTCAGCCCACGTCAGGAGGGACTGATTACTACAGCCCAAAATGATGGAAAAAAAATAAGGAGGAAAAAACAAACCCCCAAACACATAACACTAATGGCAAGGTTTTATCTTCTTGCCTTAATCATAAGAGAAACAGCTTTGAAATATACCAGGGACTCGAAAGTGCATCATGCTGTGCAAGAGCTGCAGTTAAAGAATAAAATAAAACCTCAGCAATTGATTTTCAGGGCTTGCAAGAAACTCTTCCCCCCCCACCCCCCAAATCCATCCAGCAAACCCACCAGGGGCTGCCGGGCGGAGCTGCTCATGCGGGCAGGACGACACAGGCGTGCACAGGCTGCAGAGCTCAGCTCCTCGCTGCTGCCGGAGAGGACACTTCTCGATTACCCCAAAAAAGTGCAGGCACAACTTAAAATTAGTTTTGAGGTAGTGGCTGGGTCTCGATTCTCCTGGGCTATGGCAGATATTTCCACTTGAAGCAGTTCACATGCTGTGCTCACTACCAGGAGAAAGCACCACACCACGCGTGCAGGAGCTGTGTTACATTTCCAGCCACCTCACCAGTAAAACACATCAGTTTTCCTTTCTCCTTCCTTTGCCTTTTGGGAACAGCATCCTTTGAGGGGTGCTTCCCCTTGTGGAAGATTTTGCCTTTCACACAAAGGAGGAAAAAAAAATAAAATAAGGTTTCCTTTCACTTGACAGAAAATGGAGCAAGGAAAAAAAAAGAAAGTTTTTATTCCCTCCTTTCAAAGTTATTTTCTGGGAAGAAAACTTTAGCCAGAGCTCAAGAGTTCATATAAATATCATTAATTATAAGGGCTCCGAAATACAAGCTTTCCTTGAGCTAAAATAAGCAAATTTTGATGCCTCCTGCCTCTTAGAAATCTGAAGTGTTACACTGGAACACTTTGTGATATGGCAGGAGCAACTCAAACCAGCAAACAAAACCTCACAAACGGATAGGACCAAATATAGCCAGAACCCAACCCAATCAAATGTACTTTCAACAAGAAGAAGGGCAAAAAATAAAATGCACCTTCATGGTTTCAAAGCCAGGCAATTGGATTTCAACTCCAGGGGCTGGGGTGCTGAGGACACAAGTTAACTTCCCCAGCTCCAAAGTCCAGCCGGTCTGTGCAAAAGCATCCGAAAAGCAGAGCTGAGGCTTGTCCGGCGTGAGGGCTGGCACCGCGGATGTATTATAGCGGTTTTAATCTGATCTTTATTGGGCCATTAACAAGAAAATACAAACACATCTCCTCACTGACATTAAGATAATAAATAAAAGCCTCATTAGGGCTTGGAGAAATAAGCATGCTCTTGAGGAGCGCAGAGAAGCCAAGATTCACTTTAGTCAGGGGGGAGTTTGGAACTAGTTGGGATCTGACTTCTACCGCTGAAATTCATGGGAACAAACTTCGAACTGAAGTTAGGAATAACACACAATTACCAACCAACTCGTCCCGTCGGCTGGGCAAATAGATCTTCCTTCCACATTTCTGCACTGTTTAGTCTTTCCCCCTCCAACTGATCTGGGTCTCAGTCCCACAGCCAGCCACGCACGCCGGGATCCTCTGAGCAAACCGCACCCGAATGCTGTCGAGACCTTCAGCATCTCTCTCGCTCGCTGCTTGGCAGCGTCACCACCCAGAGCTGAAGGCTCGCTGTATTTCAGCTGAAACATCCCCTTCTATTGCAAAGGCATAACTAAGCAAGTAGCAGGCAGGGATGGGGCCTGTGCTGCTTAACATTTAGCCAGCTCAGGGTGGAACTTGAAGAAGTTACAGGGCACTTTTGATGGCAGCTTCTCCGAGCTGAAGCACAACGTATGCCCTGGAAATATTGACTTTCGCCCGCTGCATCTGGGCTAACAGATTAGTGCCATCATAAGCATTATTGTCTCCTTCTCCCCTTCCACCTCGTACTTGTAAAAGATTAATCAACCATTTTATGGTCTAATTTAGGTGCCTAATTAAAAACAGAGTTCGACACGTACGACACCGTTTTGCTAATAAATCCTGACAGGTCCTCTGCTGGGCTATGTGTCCTTTCAAAAACGGGAGACTCCTGCTCTGGTTTTGAAACCCATCAAGCTGCATAAAGATCTCATCTGGCTGCCTATGGGACCCACACGCTGCACCCTCCACCCAAAACTCCTGAATTTCGTGATACAAAAGTGCTTCCAACCACGACTTCCTCCTGGCCGGATCATATCCAGCGTTCATTTCACTACCATGAGGAGGGGGGGAAAAAAATAATCGGACTGGCAGGGTGGGAGTTTCAGGACTACAAAGAGGTTAAAATTCACAACTTCACAGCTCCCACCTAGCTTCAAAGCTTCTATCTCTGCTCCTTTAATATTCCTGTAAACACTACGCAGAAAGACAGATTCTAAATATTCTGGATGAAGGGATTTTAATCATAGGACGGAGGAAAAAGAAGCTGAAACGCGATTCAGCCCCGCGCACAGCGTGTCCCACCGGAGCTGAGGAGCACCGGGCTTCTCCTCCACACCCATCGCCTTCCTCAAACCCACCCGCGCACACACATCACGCAGAGTTCCTTCTCCATCCACCCTGCCAGGCTGAAATCCCAGCATTTCGATTTTTTTTTTTACTTCCAACCCCACTACCCCCCGCAGACAAAAAGTTTGCCCCCCGTCTCCCCCGGCACACGTTAGACCATCACACGCCGCACCGCACCCCAGCGCTGGGCTGGAAATTGGAAGGCTGAACAATTTCTCAGCTATAAAAGCTGATTACAGGGGGGAAGGGAAAGTTAACGGAGAAAGAGCGTAGGAAGCGATCGGGGAAGTTTTATCTGCAACGCCTGCCAGTCCCGGCTGCTGCTGTTCTCTCAGTAGGGGTCAATACACCTCCCCCCCCCCCCCCCCCAAAACGTGCCTTTACTGGGAGCAAATAGCCTTGTGTTCAACGATCTGCGGGGTGTCCGGGCATGCCAGCCACCCCTCGGCACTACCCCAAGCCGTAAGGGTAAACCTGCACGCTCCGGCAGAAGCACAACGAAGGAAGAGCGTTTATTGGAAAAGGGAGAAACGTAAATTAATATTTAACCTTCATTTAAAGATTAAATGCGGTTTGAGAGGAGAAACTCTGCGAACACCCGGCCGCCGCCTGCACCAGCGGGGAAGGCAAGTTCCACGCTGCGTTTGGGGGTTGGTTTTCTTGAGGGTGTATTTAGAGCCACAGAATCGTTACCGGGTGGAAAAGACCTTGAAGATCATCGAGTCCAACCAGTCTCTAACTCCACCAAGTCTGCTAATAAACCACGGCCCCCAGCACCACATCTCTGCCCTCTATCTAGCGGAGCCGACGCTCCGCTCTCCAACCCCGACCTGCTCCGGAGCCCCGGGCGGGCGCACCCAGGGCCGGGCAGACCTGGAGGGGGACCGACGCTCACCTCCCCCGGAGCCCCGCGGTGCCGTCGGGGAGGCGGTTACCTGTACCAGGCGAGTCCCCGCTCGTAGTTGCGGTCGAAGAAATGGGGCTCGGCACCGACGGCGCGGACGTCGGGGTGCACCCGCAGGAACTCCAGCAACGCCCGGGTCCCCCCTTTCTTCACACCGATGATGATGGCCTGAGGCAGCCGCTTCGTGCCGGAGCCGTTGAAGAAGGTGGAGATGGGGCTGGCGGCGTCGGGCGCTGCCCGTTGCTCCTCCAGGCTGCTCTCCTCGCCCGGTTCTGCCGCAGCCGGCTGGAGAAGGTGAGGAAGCGGCGGGGCAAAGCGGGGAGGTGCGGGAGAACCGCGGGTGGCCAGCCCGGCGCAGGAGCCAGCGCAAGAATAGAACATATAGAGCCAGAGGAAGAGCATGATGAAGAGCAGCAGAAGCCTCCGCCTCAGCGGCGGCAACGCGACGGGGACATCGAGGCAGCGATTCAAGCGCTGCCCCATGTGCCCGCGGGCGCAGCGGGATGCATGGCTGGAGCTGACCCGGCTCGGTTCGGCTGTACCGGGCTTCTCATGGGCACTACCGGAGCCGCTCTCTCTCAGCACGGCCCCATCCCGCTCTCTCCCGCCGCCGGCAGCAGCAGCTCAGGCAAAAGCTGAGGCGGTGGCGGAGGAGGAGGAGAGCGGGAAGCAAGGGGCCGGCCGACGGGCAGCGCCTTCGACCTATCACAACCCGAGCTCCGCCGCATAATGAGCCGGGCGGAGCAACCAATGGGGAGAGCGGGTGGGGCGCAGGGGTGGGGCGGAGGGGGGAAAGAGAAGGGCTCATTGGTTCAGGTGGCTAAGGCGGGCATTAGGGGGCGGGTCCTCCTATTCTGCCGTCGGGGCTGAGGCTCCGCGGCCGTCCCTCGCCGTGGTGGTTGCTTGCGGGGCTCGGACGGGGCCATACGGGCTCGGACGGGGCCATACAGACCCGTCCGGGCACCGCAGGCAACCACCGAGGCGTGAGGGATGATACAGTCATTAATTCGTGTGTCCAGCATCATCAAGTGCTGTAAAAACACAAAGAAAAGGAAATTTGAGAAGATTTCCCGGTAGAGACCACAGCTGGCTCTCAGATGTCTGTCCCCACCCTAAGTGAACCAGGATCCAGCTCTGCGTGGGGAGCACCCTGACTCCTATCGCCTCTGGCTCAGTCACCCCACGCATTGTCCATCCCCCAAGGCTTCCACTCAAGAATGTTAATCAGACTTGGCTTTATCCCTGTCAATCCACATTTCCCTCGATTCTTTCAATCTCTCAGCTAGATCAGGACGCAGCAGCCCAACCTTTCCACCCGGCGGGCGTGTCCCGGGAGAGTTCACAGCTGCACACCCCCTGCCATGGCTGCGTCCCTCCTCTGGAGGCTGCAGAACGGAAAGAGCAGTCAGAAAGTCCTGCACTACTGCCTGTCCCCAGCCAGACTCGGACTTCCCACTCCTTAAACACCCCCCCCTCCCCACGGCTGCAGGGACTGGCCAGCAAGTGGCTGGGCACTGGAACATCATGGCGTTGGGGGCATCACAGCCCCTTCCATTTCCTCCTTCCCAAAGGATTTGGATTCTTCTGCCGTGTGCTGGCTTTTTGATGAGCCACACCTTTCAAAGCACTGAAATCCCTGCCCGTGCAAATACCTGGTGAGCTTTGTCACAGCCCAGGAAAGAGAACTGAGAGTATTTGGCTGAGGAGACCCTTCCCACAACACCATCAGCTCTGAGACCTTCATTTCCAGGCAGGGATAGGTTGTGCTGGAACCTTTATTTGCTACTAAACAAACCCCAAATCTTTTTCCTGCCAAGGGTCTTGATCTTCTCACGTGTCACAACAACATGATGCTGACTTCTTCTTTTACATCAGCTAATGGAAAGTGTCCTGCAGGAGCAAACTGTTCTGGTCCCTCTGGCTGTGGTGTGAGCATCCAGCTAAGCAATCCCTGCTACAAACTGGAGTTAAAAAGAAATAACTAAACCAGGCAGGTTGAAGAGGTGAAATAAGATCCTGACAAGTGTCTGACTTCTCCAAAATCTGCTCAGAGCTAAGAAACCCAACCCTCCATCAGTACCAGTGCCACTGGTCCTCATACTTTCCAGGACCAGGCATCTGCAAAGCAGATTCTGAGATGGCACAAGAGGGTGTTTTCTGCTTCAGCTATGGAGTCAAACAGCAAACAATCCCAAAAGAGAGATAAAATAGATGGCACTGCTGGGCTCTCTGTGGTATGAGGGGTGAGACCGACCAAGCAGAGACGAAACCCAGTTGCAGGAGGAATTCCTTTCTAGTTCCCCTCTGTGCGCTGGTGAAGCTCTGCCAGCCAGCCCAGACTGGTAATTGTGAGGAGAATTACAGAGGACACTTCTAGGCAATGCATGAATCACAGCTGTGGGCAGCAGTCGTTCCATGGGTGGCACAGGCTGGCTCTCCTGGTTTACTCACCTCTTTACTTGGTGTCTTGCACAGTTCAAAACAGAAAACCTGCTGCTGGAGCGCAGCGGTGGCTCCACTGCACGTTCCTACAGCCATGAGGTAAGAGGAAAACCCTTCAGATGGAATAACTCTCCTTGTTCCTTATGTCCACCAGCACCAGCCAGGATAATATCAACAAAATGTCACAGAAAGTTTGGTTTAAGCCCTTAATATATGTCAGCTGGAGCTTGTAAAAGTTGGGTTGGCTTTTAAAGCAAAATAGCCCCAAGACAGGTTCGACTGTAATTGTATCTTCTACAGTTGGACGTCAGGAGGCTTTTCCCCAGGAATGGCAAATGGGCAAGTGATCAGAAACAGCATCTGAGCAAAGGTCAGTCAGGAGGAGGGCCGAGCCCGCGTGGTCTGAGCTCTCCCTGGAGCACAGCGGGGGCAAAGAGGGCCAGGTTTGGACAAGCGAGTTGGGAACCAGTTGTGGCTCCATTCTCCAGACTGACCCACCTGCCTCCAGCTGGAGCCTGCATGTCTGCTCAGCAGGGCACAGGTCATACCTGCTGCCACCTTGTGCAGCAGGCTCTAGCAGGGCTGGTCTCCTCACACCTGGTGCCACATAAAGAGCAGAGCTCCAGCAAGGCTGGTCTCCTACCTGCTGCCACCTCAAAAGCATGTCTCCACCAAGGCTGGTTTTATATCTGGTGCCACCTCAAGAGCAGAGCTCCAGCAAGGCTGGTTTTATATCTGGTGCCACCTCAAGAGCAGAGCTCCAGCAAGGCTGGTTTTATATCTGCTGCCACCTCAAGAGCAGATCTCCAGCAAGGCTGGTCTCCTACCTGCTGCCACCTCAAAAGCATGTCTCCAGCAAGGCTGGTTTTATATCTGGTGCCACCTCAAGAGCAGAGCTCCAGCAAGGCTGGTCTCCTACCTGCTGCCAGCAGTTGTGGTAGAACCACACATGTTGTGCCCCACTGAGGCCAAGAGAGCAACGTCATGAAGAAGCAGGGGTTGGAAAGGGCTGGGCACAAACAGAAATGTGGGACTGGCTTTGCTCTGTGCTGTTGCTGCAGAGCTCCTGGATCATAACGGAAGATTAATCAATAAACTAATTGAGCTGCATCAGTGCAGCCTCTGGATCCCATCTCTTGGTGATTGATTTGTTACACAGCAGTGGGAAGGTGCAGGCCCTGACAAGGGGTCATGGTGGCAGTGGAGCACCACTGAGATGGGCTGGCTCTGCAAAACACGCTTGTTAAACTCTGGGCAGAAGGCAGAGAGCTCAACACACCTTCAAGCTGAGATGACCAAACTCCACAGTGAGGACAGAGGAAGGGTCAGCTCTGTGGACTTACCTCACCAGTGTCCACCCTGGGTGGCTCTTCCTGGGCCATGCTCCCTCCAGCTGCAGCCAGGTGCTTTCCACCATCTCCTCGGAGCCTGGCAGAAGGCAGCAGTGCTGCCCCCGTGCTGGGTGCTGAGTGTCACCTTCCTGCTTTACCTCTCTCCAGCTAGAAAATCCACACATCCTTTTAGCAAATGTTGTTTCCCTGCCACGGACCAGGCCAGTCCTGAAATGCTCAGCTTCTTTTGTTCTTCTGAAGCACAAAGCCTTGTCTGTCAGCGAGGGGCACCCTTGTCTGCAGGAGCCAGCCCTGCGGGGGTGCTGAATAGGAGCAGGTTCCCGAAATCAAGCCAGGATGCTCTTTGTCCCAACCCAGATGGGATGCTGCTTTCCTGACACAGCCACAGTTCCCTCTGGAGACAAGAGATTCATCCCTTCATGGTGTTAATCAAGGCCCTGTTCCTGGGAAAGGGAGGCATTCTGGAGCATGTAAGCCTGCAGTGCTGTGGCACAGTGACCTGACCAGAGAGGAGGTGACAAGCCACCAACACGTCCTGTCGGCAAACACACAGCACCGAGCACGCTGGGATGTGAGGCTCTGATGTGAGGCTTCTGCATGCTTCTGTGTGTCCTCTTCCACACTTATGCACTTAAAATGGGTTGATTGTGACCTTATTGATCCTTTGCAGTACTCTCAGATGTTCTCGGCCATGGATCCATGTCCCCAACCTTTGCTCCCTTGCAGGGTCCTGGGAATGAGATCCCACATAACTTCATTCCACTTCTACCCTAAGAATTCCTCTGTGCCCTCTCCTCTTCCTGTCCCCTCTCTTCCTCTCTGCCACACATGTCCTTTGCAGTGCACCCTGTGGGCTGGTGGAGCTGAGGATGGTTGATGTGTAAATCTCGTGTGTCTGCCTGTCAGCAGCTTCCTCTCTTTTTGGTAACACAGCAGCTCCAGCCCTGCACACATCTGCTGGGCTCATATTTATGTGACCACAGTGAGGGAAGAGCCAGGGGAAAGGGCCCAGGCCATTTGGAATGTTGCTCTGACACATGCATGCAGTAGGGTTAACCCAGGGAGGCACAGCTTGCAGTGAGAGTTGTGTGGGTCAGGATTGCTGGCCCAGCAGCCAGTGTCCATCCCAGCTGGAAACAGCTAAATGGTGGGGCTGGGCCACCCTGGGGGTGAAAGGCCACCCTGGGGGAAGGATCACTGGGATTATGACCTGCAGCTGTGCCAGGAGAGGTTTAGGTTGGATATTAGGAGCCATTTCTTTCCTGCAGGAGTGGTCAGGCATTGGAACAGGCTGCCCAGGGAGGTGGTGGAGGTTTACCTGGAGAAAGGTGTGGCCATGGCACTCTGGCACATGGTTTAATGGCCATGGTGGTGTGGGGTTGATGGTTGGACTGGATGATCTTAGAGGGCTTTTCCAACTGAAACAGTTCTGTGATTCTATGATTCTGGGAAAACAGGTCAGGCACTGGCAAGGGAAGCACCCAGGGCTCAATTCACTCACTCTGCACACAAGCCCAAGTGCCACCTACTGCCCCTGAGCCCTCAGGTGTGGCTCTGTAGCCACACCAGTGCCCAAGGACACCCCAGGGACATCACTGCCTCCTGCAGCCTTTTGGCTGCCAAGTCCCAGGCGTGCTCCCAGCGGGGCAGCAGGCAGCACCACTGTACAGATGTAAGAGGAGATCTTGTTTCTCTCAACCTGAAACCATTTCCTTTCCCCCACTGCCCTCCCTCCCTTCACCCCCCCCCCACCCCCCTCCTAATTCATCCCTGGGGGTTTAATATCTATTTCTCCAAGTGCCACGGGCCAAATTTACTGCTCACATAACTCCAGCAGCTTCAATGGAGAAGAGCATCTAAGGGTGCTCCAAGGAGGCGTAAGTAGGAGTGATGTGATGGAATGGAGTAAAGGAAAATATCGTCTGACTGTCAAGAAGAGTTTCCTACCAGTGAAATCTATAGGCTGTGGAAGTTCCCCTTGGGAACAAGCAGAAACCAAGTTGCTGAAGTCATTTGAAAGCAGCACAGGAGAATAGGAAATCAGCCCAGTGAGTGGCCGAAAGGAAAAGCGAGATGACATAATGCTGCCCCTGCGCCGACTCCTGCGCCTGCACGGCTTCGGCCGTGGGCTTTTTCTCTCCCGGTTTTCTGGGAGATGTGATGGCCTTTGATGCTTCTGCAGGGGGTTCAGTTCCACCACTGAATTCTGTCCTGGAATAAAGCAACAGCCACTGCAGCTCCCCTCACTCCTCCTGTTATTCCTGCTCCTTAAAAAGCTCTTCTGGGGTCTTTTCAAGCTTTTTCCTGACTCCCCTGAGTCTATGCAGAGCTCTTCTGGGGTCTTGTCAAGCTTCTTCATGACTTGAGCCTGCAAAGCTCTTCTGGGGTCTTGTCCAGCTTCTCCCCCAACTTCCCTGAGTCTTTGCAATCTCTTCTGGAGTCTTTTCAATCTTCTTCCTGACTTCCCTGAGTCTTTGCAATCTCTTCTGGGGTCTTTTCAATCTTCTTCCTCACTTGAGTCTGCAAAGCCCTTCTGGGGTCTTGTCAGCACCAGAGCAAGAGGACACAGTCTCAGACTGTGCCAGGGAAGTTCAGGCTGGAGGTGAGGAGAGAGTTTGCAGAGAGAGTTATTAGCCATTGGAATGTGCTGTCCAGGGAGGTGGTGGAGTCCCCATCCCTGGAGGTGTTCAAGAGGGGATTGGATGTGGCACTTGGTGCCATGGTTTAGTAGCCATGAGGTGTTGGGTGACAGGTTGGACTTGATGATCTTTGAGATCTTTTCCAATCTTATTGATTCTATGAGTCTGCAAAGCTCTTCTGGGGTCTAGTCAAGCTTCTTCCCTGACATCCCTGAGCCTTTACCTCCAGTTCTGTGCTTCTGTGGCTGTAACAAAACGACCCAGCCTCATTTAGGAAGTGGCAGGACTCATCAGCTGGGGTTGTGGTTCCATCCTGCTGGGCTGTGGAAGCCTTCAAACATGAACCTACAGCTTACTGGCAAGCAGGGGGGAGGCCAGGGATGGCAGTCTTCCTATCTGCAGGGATCCCTCAGGTGGTAGCTCATCTGCAGACATACCATGACAGCACCTAGCAGGTGTGGAAGGCTGCTTTCCCCGCCGGCTTCAGGTTCTGATAACGGCCGCCTGCCCGCTTTGGGCTCGGAATAATGGGCCAGGTCTGCAAATGGCCAGCTACCAGCTGGTGGCTTTTGCAGCCCCTCTGCCCAGGGAGCTCCCTGATGCCTTCCTGACCGGCTTCACAGTCACTCAGCCTCTCAGCATTCGAATAGAATAGAATAGAATAGAATAGAATAGAATAGAATAGAATAGAATAGAATAGAATAGAATAGAATAGACGAGGTTGGAAGAGACCTTCAAGATCATCGAGTCCAACCTCTCATCCAACACCACCTAATCAACTAACCCATGGCACCCAGCACCCCATCAAGTCTCCTCCTCAACACCTCCAGTGACGGTGACTCCACCACCTCCCCAGGCAGCCCATTCCAATGGGCAATCACTCTCTCTGGGTAGAACTTCCTCCTAACATCCAGTCTAGACCTCCCCTGGCACAGCCTGAGACTGTGTCCTCTTGTTCTGGTGCTGATTGCCTGGGAGAAGAGACCAACCTCTGCCTGGCTACAACCTCCCTTAAGGTAGTTGTAGAGAGCAAGAAGGTCACCCCTGATCCTCCTCCTCTCCAGGCTAAGCAACCCCAGCTCCCTCAGCCTCTCCTCACAGGGCTGTGTTCCAAGCCCCTCACCAACTTTGTTTCCCTTCTCTGGACACCTTCCAGCAACTCAACATACTCCTAAACTGAGGGGCCCAGAACTGGACACAGGACTCAAGGTGTGGCCTAACCAGTGCAGTGTACAGGGGCACAATGACCTCCCTGCTCCTGCTGGCCACACTCTTCCTGATGCAGGCCAGGATGCCATTGGCCCTCTTGGCTGCCTGGGCACACTGCAGGCTCATGTTCAGCCTACCATCGACCAACACCCCCAGGTCCCTCTCTGCCTGGCTGCTCTCAGCCACTCTGCCCCCAGCCTGTAGCACTGCCTGGGGTTGCTGTGGCCAATGTGCAGCCCCTGGCACTTGGATGTGTTCAATCTCCTGCCCTTGGCCTCTGCCCATCTGTCCAGCCTGTCGAGGTCCCTCTGCAGAGCCTCTCTGCCCTCCAGCAGATCAACTCCTGCCTCCAGCTTGGTGTGGTCCGCGAATTTACTGCTGCTGGACTCAGTGCCCTCATCCCGATTAGCAGCTTAGAGCCGGCCGCTGCAGCCTCCTGCCCCGCGCAGCTCCCAGCTAATTACAGATTAGAGGCAGCTAATTGCGCTGTGCGTGGGGCTGTCAGGGCGAGCCGTGTTTGTTAGCATTGTCTCCTCGGCTGCCAGTTGCATAAATACATAGGTACCCCCCCCTTTGATCTGGAGGCATAATGACACAGATTTATCAAATGTTTGCCTTTTTCTGCCTCTTTGAAAAGGCTGATTTATGGGGTGCAGTCCCTGCCTCCCTTCCTCTCCTGAAATATGAAGTGTTTGTGAGCAGCCAAGGTAATATTTAATATCCTGCCAAGAATCCTTTGCACTTCCTAACAAATGAACTACAACCTAGCCAAATGGCTCACATCTGTTTAGCCTCTTCTCCCTTTTAACCAAACAAATTAGCATCAGAATACCTGGGAGGCACACAAAGCCCCTTTCTAGCCCAGGGAGCACAGACAATTATTAGCAAGGGGAGTCACTGTATTGAAAGGAGCGAGGCATGGGCCGAGCAGATGTTTTCACATCTCCTGTAGTGCCCGTGAATGACCTGCACCGCGGTGGACATGCTGCCACAGCCTTTTGAAGTGGCTGAGGAGTCCATTCAGTGCCCTTCTGAATGGGGAACTCAAGGCAGCGACCTCAGCGAGTTAAATGTTTCATTTCAAATGCCTCCAGCAGGGAGAAGTTGTGCTGGGTGGGGGGGGTTTATCCCCCACAAATGGCATCACCCCACTGCTCTCCACCTGCATGCCAAGCTTGGAGATAGTGTCCTGCTCAGGAGGCACCAGGCACCTCTGGTTTGATTTCTGTTTCCGTCACAGACACACAGATTGCATCAGGCTGGAAGGGACCCTCAAAGGTCATCTTGTCCAACTGCCCTTCAGTCAGCAGGGACACCTCCACTTACATCAGACTGCCCAGGGCCACATCAAGGCTGCTCCTGAATGTCTCCAGGGACAGGGCCTCAAGCACATCCCTGGGCAGCCCGTTCCAACATTTCACCAGCCCCAGAACTTCCTCCTGGTGTCCAACCTAAATCTGCCCTGCTCCAGTCTCAAACCGCTGCCCCTCATCCTATCCCCACAGGCCCTTCTGAACAGTCCCTCCCCAGCCTGCCTGCAGGTCCCCTTCAGATATTGAAATGCAGCTCTGAGGTCTCCCCAGAGCCTTCTCTTCTCATCCCAAGAGCATCACACTATGCGGCCTCGCTGCCTTCCTCTGTGCAAGAAGGAGCGAGAGGTTATTTGGGGATGAGGAGAATCACAAGGGGTAAAGGAACACCTGCAAGGTACATTTTGGGCTATTGCAGACTCCTGCAGTCCACACAACTACAAACTCACACCTCTCCCACCACGTGGGGCTTTTCAAGCACCCCTTTTCCCACTGGAGTCTCAAACACCTTTCAATGAGAGGTCCAGGAGGAGGTTTTGGGGCTGAGGTAGGCTGAGGTGAGGTGGGCTCACTGCACTGGGGGAGCCAAGCCAAACACCAAGACTCACAGAAACATTCAGGTTGGAAAAGCCCCTCAGGATCTCCAAGTCCAACTCAGAACCCTACTCTACAAAGTTCATCCCCCTAAACCATATCCCCAAGCACCAGATCCAAACCACCTTTAAACACATCCAGGGTTGGTGACTCCACCACCTCCCTGGGCAGCACATCCCAATGCTTGGCCACTCTTGCTGTGAAAAATCTCTTCTAACACATGTTTTCAGGGCCAGGACCTGGCTTTTGTTGTCCATGTTTGGCAAAAGGAAACAGTCCAAAGCCTTGCAGAGATCCTGCCATTGATACATTGCTATTGATCATCCCCCTAACAAGTGACAGGAACCAACAATAGCCACCACCAGGACCTGCCTTTGTAGCACCACACCAGGACACAGCAGGGAAAATCATGGAATCACAGAATTGTCAGGGCTGGAAGGGACCTCGAGGCTCAGCCAGTTCCAACCCCCCTGCCATGGCCAGGGACACCTCACACTGCAGCAGGTTGCTCACAGCCACAGCCAGCCTGGCTGCAAACACCTTCAGGCAGGAGGCTTCCACCACCTGGGCAACCTGAGCCAGTCTCTCACCACCCTCCTGGGGAACAACTTCTTCCTCACATCCAATCTGAATCTCCCCACTTCTAATTTTGCTCCATCCCCTCCAGTCTTATCACTCCCTGACACCCTCAAAAGTCCCTCCCCAGCTTTCTTGGAGCCCCCTGCAGATCCTGGAAGGCCACAGTAAGGTCTCCTTGAAGCCTTCTCTTCTCCAGACTGCACAGCCCCAGCTCCCTCAGTCTGTGCTCATAGCAGAGCAGCTCCAGCCCTCTGCTCACCCTCGTGGCCCTTCTCTGGACACCTTCCAGCACTTCCGTCCGAATCCTTCCGAGGGCCCCGGTGGGGAGCAGTTACAATGGCCCCAGCTGCAAAGCAGCAGGAAGCCGCCCGGGCTGCTGCCCAGCGGGGGCTGCAGGGTGGGCACGGAAGGTGCTGTCCATGGCCGGAGCCGCGGCCACGGCGGCCTCCGGGGGTGCAGCTTCAGCAGAGCTCAACAGAGGGAGTTCAGCGCCGCAGCCTGCACAGCCCTGCCCGTGGCCCGCAGTGCTGCCTGCCCGGCTGTCCGGCTGTCCTGTCTGTCTGTCTGTCTGTCTGTCCAGCAGGGCCTTCCTGCAGCCCCCACCACAAGCAAAGCATACCAAGGGCTGGTGGTGCCGGAGCAGCAGCGTTAGCTCTGAGCCCTGGAGTCACACACACAGGCATGGCTGTAGGATGGACCCCAGCGATGCTGAGCCCTGCAGGCAGCTCACCTGGTTGGGCTCCGGCCAGCCTGCTGGCTCTCATCTCACCCATGGGTGCTTCATGAACTGCAGTGCTCTGCTCAGACCTCCCCTGCAGGGCTGGGGCAGCTCTGGAGTCCTCAGCACAGCACAGGCAGGGACCTGTTGGAGCAGGGCCAGAGGAGGCCACAGCAGTGCTGGCAGGGCTGGAAGCCCTCTGCTGGGAGGCCAGGCTGAGAGAGTTGGCCTTGGGCAGCCTGGAGAGGAGAAGGCTCCAGGGAGACCTTCTGGTGGCCTTGCAGTGCCTCAAGGGCTGAGCAGAAAGCTGGGGACAGAGTGTTGAGCAGAGCCTGTTGGGACAGGACAAGGAGGGATGGCTTGAAACTCAAAGAGGGAGATTCAGAGTGGAGAGAAGGAAGAAATGTTTGACCCTGAGGGTGGTGAGAGCCTGTCCCAGGCTGCCCAGAGAGGTGTGAGCTGCCCCCTGGCTGGAACCAGTGCAGGCCAGGATGTCTGGGGCTGTGAGCAACCTGCTCTAGTTGCAGATGTCCCTGCTGGCCTGAAAGGTTGGACTGGATGAGCTTTAAAGGTCCCTTCCAATTCAGACTACTCCATCATTCTAGGACTCTATGATCCTCATGGAGCAGTCCCTGCAGGGAGCCCAGCAAGGCTGCTCCTGTGTGTGGGGCACAGTTCAAATGCCATAGCAGATGCTGGGTGGCTGCTGGGGGCCAGACCTGACTGGCAGCAGTGCAGAGGGCAGACCCTAGCCCCAAATGAAAGCATTTGTCATCTGTGGCAAACCCTGCAGGCAGTGCCTGGACTGGCCCAGGTCCCTGGGGCTCCCACAGGAAGGGAACAGACCCACACCCCTTGCAGTGCTGGGAGCAAGAGCTGCTGCAGGGACAGCTGCCTGCAGATGCTTCCACTGTGGTCTTCCCACTGCTCATATTTGAGGTGAGGAAGGTTAACCAGCTTGACTCCCAACATTATCTCCAGTTCCTGCCAGTCCTTGTTCTGCTGAAGGCCACTCCAGGTGACAAGCAGACCCTGAGCAGCAGGCCAAGGGCATTAGATGGAGAAGGGGAGCCATAAACAATGTTCCTCTCTCTGCTGTTGTGTGACTCCATGGCCATGGGCACCCCACTTGCCCTTGGTACGCCTCAGTTTCCCTTCAGTGCTGGGAGCAGCTGGGTTAGCCAGGGGCAGCCTAAGGGTCACCCAGCCCTTTGGCTGCTCTGTGGTGTGAGGATTCATCTGAAGCTCCAAGTCCAGCTGATAAACTCAGGCTGTTCCCTTCCCAGCTGGGACACCATCCAGCAGCTCCCCTGGAAGCACGGCGGAAATGCCTTAATCACCTCGTTTGTGTCTCTGTTTCATGTTTAATTTGATGCAGTCCCTCCTCTCCCTGGCCAAAAATATAATCCCAAACATCTCCCAGCAGCACACAGCTTGATCCTTCTCCCTGCTCAGAAAACCAGAGACAAGTCCCTGCACCAGCCACTTTCTTTGCAAACCAGCTCTGTCTGCTGTGCGCCCCTCTGCCTCTGGGCAGCCAGTTCCTGTGCCCTGGGAGGAGAGGGTTGGTGGTGGAGCTCATCCTACCCAACTGAAAGCTGTGGCCTACCCTAGCATCATGGTCTGCCCTCTACCCCACCCCACCACAAAGATGCCTCTTTCCCTCTTCCCCCTGGCTGATTTTTTGAGGAGGAAGGTGGGCAAGATGTGCCTACTGCTCCCACTTAGGGCCAGTCTGGGAGATGGGGGCCCTATGTTTCTGCACTCAGGGCAGATCCCCAGAGCCAGGGGAGGGCTGGGTTGGATATTTCCTGCAAGAGTGGTCAGGGATTGGCAGAGGCTGCCCAGGGGGGAGTGGAGTCCCCATCCCTGGAGGTGGTCAAGAAACCTGTGCCCGTGGCACCTGGGGACATGGTTTAATGGCCATGGTGGGATTGGGTTGATGGATGGAAGGGATGATCTTAAAGGGCTTTTCCAAACACCTCTATGATCCTAGGAGAGAGCCTGGCACAGCTGCAGTTGAGAGGGGTGCAGGGGGTGTACCTCACAGCATGTTTCATGGAGATGTATCAGAGGGAAGCTGCAGAAAGTGTTATAAAGGGGAGCAGGGGACAGAGAGGACCTTGCCATGTGTGGGTGCTGCAGCCCTGGAGCAAACTGCCCAGAGAGCTTGTGGAGTCTCCATCTCTGGAGACTTGCAAGAGCTGTCTGGATTCCCTCCTGTGTGACTTGCCTTAGGTGAAGCTGCTTTGGCAGGGGGGGTTGGACTCGATGATCTCTAGAGGTCCTTTCCAACCTCTACCATTCTGTGACTCTGATTCTGTGTCTTGGGGCAGTAAAACCAGGGGGAGAAACCCTCAACCACCAAACTGCCTCAGTCTCTGGGGCCACACAGCCCAGAGACATGTGCAAACCTCCCTTGGGGTATCGCACTGCCTCGCCTGATGGGCAGGGCTGAAGCAGGGCTCCTAGAAAAATGGTAAAGCAGGGATGAATTCAGCACAAGTTCCCAGCTCCAGCAGGCTCAGCCTGGCATCCTCTTTTCCAGGCACCTCTTTGTAGTCTGTGTGCTCCCCCCATTTCAAGCACAAGGACCCTCTACTCCGCTCTGGTGAGTCCCCACCTGGAGTACTGCATCCAGTTCTGGAGCCCCTATTACAGGAAGGATCTGGAGGGGCTGGAATGTGTCCAGAAAAGGGCCACGAGGGTGAGCAGAGGGCTGGAGCTGCTCTGCTCTGAGCACAGGCTGAGAGAGTTGGGGTTGTGCAGTCTGGAGAAGAGAAGACTCTTAGGAGACTTTCTTGTGGCCTTCCAGTATCTGAAGGGAGCTCCAAGAAAGCTGGGGAGGGACTTTTGAGGGTGTCAGGGAGTGATAGGACTGGGGGGGATGGAGCAAAACTAGAAATGGGGAGATTGAGATTGGATGTTAGGAAGAAGTTGTTCCCCAGGAGGGTGGTGAGAGACTGGCACAGGTTGCCCAGGGAGGTGGTGGAAGCCTCATCCCTGGAGGTGTTTGCAGGCAGGCTGGATGTGGCTGTGAGCAACCTGCTGCAGTGTGAGGTGTCCCTGGCCATGGCAGGGGGGGTTGGAACTGGCTGAGCCTTGAGGCCCCTTCCAGCCCTACCAATTCTCTGATTCTATGGCAGCAGCTCCATGTCAGCTCCCCACTGCCTACCAGGCTCAGAGCATCTCTCTGGAGGCATCAGCAGCAAGGCTCAAACAAGCATTTGGGAGCAGCAACCTTCCAGGGGCCCAGTAACAGACAGCACTTCCCAGAAGGGGTAAAGGCACCAACCTGAACCCTCTGCCAAAGCCTCAGTTCTCGCTCCAAGGCCTGGAGGTGCCAGAACTGGTTAAGAGCGGCAGGAAAAACGTCTCCACATTGTGGGAAAACAGCTCCTTCTGCCAACCTTGTTCTGTGAAACAGCTGAACTCTGCCTTTATGAAGCACTGGAAACTAAACCCCAGCCGCAGGCGCTGACCCAGGCTGGAAAACCCTTCGGTGCGAAGGGCTGAAGGCTGGAAGCAGAACGGCAGAGGTGACGGAAAGCGTGCGAGGCAGAGCTGCCGACAGCTCCTCCTGCCAGCCCACCGAAACATGTGGACTTCTGGTGGCAGCCTAAGCGGCTTTGTGGCACTCTCTACATATGATGGGCTTAGCAGAGCTCCTTTCCTTTGGGTCAAGGAGGGTTTGAGTGCCCTGGGCCTGCCAGGAGCCCTTCGGAGGGGCAGGTGTTGGTCTGTGGTCCAGACCTACGCGAGCTCTGGCCAAGCACAAGCTGTCTCGTGTTCAAGGAGCGCTGCAAGCTCAGCTGGCACAAGGGTTTGGAAGGCAGCTCCAAAGCTTGCTAAACCTCATGTCAAAGCCCTGAAAGCCTGGAGAACATTTTATTCAGAGAGGACTAAAAAGCACTGATGGAACCACCCAGTAAGTCACAGTCTGAAGTACTCTTAGAGAGAAGGGTCCTCAGCAGGGACACTTCTGACCTCACAACTCAGTTGTCATCTTTAACTTCCCATTAACAGCACACTGTTAGCCCAGCACTGCCAGGGCACCACTACCCCATGGCCCTCAGCACCACATCTGCACAGCTTTTAAAGCCCTCCAGGGATGGGGACTCCACTACTGCCCTGGGCAGCCTGAGGTTGGACTTGATGATCTTTGAGGTCTTTTCCAACCTTATTGATTCTATGATTCTATCTGGGGCTTGACAACCCTTCTGGGGAAGAAATTGCTCCTCATGTCCAAGCTAAACCTTCCCTGGTGCAACTTGAGGCCATTTCCTCTTGGCCTTCTGTGGAAAAAGAGATCAGCCCCCACTTGGCTTCAGGCTCCTTTCAAGGAGTTGTAAAGAGCAATGAGGTCTCCTCTCAGCCTCCTTTTCTCCAGACTAAGCAACCTCAAGTTCCCTCAGCTGTTCCTCATCAGACCTGCTCTGCAGACCCTTCACCAGCTTCTCTGGACACACTTCAGGACCTCAATGTCCTCCTTGGAGCGAAAGCCCCAAAACTGAATGCAGATGATGAACACTGGAACCAGACTCTGTCTTGCCTTTGGCAGGGCCAAGTGCTGGATACTCACACCTAGAGGTGCCAAGCCCTGCCCTGCAGCACTGACCTTCTCCATGACTGGAAGAAGAAATAGCAGCAACTGACCCAAAGCCACGTCACCAATGCAAGTGACATCCTACATCCCTCAAGGCCTCGCTGGGGGCAGCTCTTTGCCTAGTTGGAAAGCCCATGGCTAGAAATCCCCTTGGGGACAGCCTGCCCCAGAGCTTCCAGTGGTTACCACCTCCAGCAGAGCTGCTTGGTAGGAAAGCAGTGCTGATGTTTCTGGGGTAAAAACAATGTTCTGCAGCCAGCCTGGCATTCCAAGGGAAGGGGAATATCTAATCACCTCTGGAGAGCCACCAGCACAGCACACTTTCTATCTGTAATGATAATGGTTTCTGAGAGTATCACTCTGTTTCCATTCCTTCCCTGCTGGGCTCCTCAGGAGTGAGAGGGATGTGTGTTTGGTGTAAGCCTTGAGATGCCGTGGCTGGAGCCAGAGGAGTGTGAATACGTGACTCTGCTGGGGCTGATCCCATCAGAGGCTGATACAGGAAGCCAGAAACAGCCCAGGGTGGGGCTAAAGGAGAAGGGGAAGAGCTGTGTGTGCAGGGGTTGGGGTTCCTCACTCATGCTGCAACAACTGCCCAGCTCGCTGGGGTGCATGGTACTGGTGCTCTCAGAGGTGCCAGAGTGGGCTCACACAGCACCTGGGGGCTCCTGGCATACACAAGAGCTTGAGGGGATTCAGCTGTGGGGCTCAGTTCCCCACACAAGCCTGGTGCTGAGACTGAGTGATGTGCTGAAGGTCACAGGGGGGAGTCCAGAGTCAGCTCAACTTTGTCTTTACTGGGCCATACAGATCCACAGATTGCATTGAGTTGGAGGGGACCCTCAAAGGTCATCTTGTCCAACCCTCCTGCAGTCAGCAAGGACACCTCCAGCTAGAGCAGGCTGCCCAGGGCCACATCAAGTCTGGGCACAGGACTAACAAACCCCCCAACTATTTACTCATCCAAGAAGGGGAAATACCATCCTCCCAGCTCTGCAGATGGAGTGCATTTCTCCACCAGAGATCTGGAAGGAATGAAGATCCCCTGAGCCTCAGGGCTACAGTCTTATCCACAAAACCACATAAAGGTTTAAAGTCCACACAGTCCAAAACCAGCCTCATCCTCTTGAGTCACTGGTTCCCATTCCTCTGTGAGCTCCAGCACAGACATTTGGTGGTGCAAAGCTGCCCATGCTAACAGCAACACCTAGATCATAGAATCATAGAATGGTAGGGCTGGAAGGGATCTTCAGAGATCATTGAGCCCAACTCCCCTGCCAGAGCAGGATGACCTAGGGCGGTCACACAGGAGCACACCCAGATGGGTCTTAAAAGCTTCCAGAGAAGGAGACTCCACAACCTCTCTGGGCAGCCTGCTCCAGGGCTCCAACACCCTCACACCAAAGAAGTTTCTCCTCATGGTGAGGTGGAATTTCCTGGGTTCCAGTTTGTGCCCATTGCTCCTTGTCCTACCACAGGACACCACTGAAAAGAGCCTGGCCTCCTCTTCTTGACACTCAGCCTTCAGAGATTTTTAAGCATTAATAAGATCTCCTCTCAAGTCACTTCTCCAGCTAAACAGCCCCAGGTCTCTCAGCCTTAGATGGGAGCATCTCAGCTACCAGCAGAGCCAGGGCCAAGAGAGACATAGGATCATAGCATCAATAAGGTTGGAAAAGACCTCAAAGATCATCAAGTCCAACCTGTCACCACAGACCTCATGACTACTAAACCATGGCTCCAGGTGCCACATCCAATCCCCTCTTGAACACCTCCAGGGATGGGGACTCCACTGCCTCCCTGGGCAGCACATCCAGTGGCTAACAACTCTCTCTGGGAACAACTTCCTCCTCGTGGCACAGTGCTGCCATTTCTCACTCCCACATACACAGCAGGGACATTTCATGGGGACACCCTGAGTAACCAGGGGAGCAGGATGACAACCAACCAACCTCTATTCAAGCTCTCCAAATGGGCTAAAAGCCACCACAACACTACAGCTCCGTGCAGGAATCGCTGCTTGGGATTCCAGGAGCTGTGCAAAGCTTGCATGGCCCAGCACTGAGGTGCAGGAAGCCCAAGTTTAACCCTCAGCACTGCCCTGGGTGTGCAAAGTGCCCACAGCAAGATTCCCCTGCTCCTCACCTACCTCCTTCCCTGCAGAGCTTGGGCAGCAGTGCTGGAGTGGGGATGGCAGACCTCGATCCTCCACCTAGGGTCCCAGAGACCAAAGGCACTCCTGGATGAGGGCACACAGCTGAGGGGGGGTTTCATTGCTGCAGTGGAAAGGCCACCTGAGAGCACCTCCTGCACCACCCATCTGCAACCAAGAGTTGAGTCTGGCAAGGGTTTTGTTTTCAAAGCCTTAAGAACCAGCAGCAGTTCCTCAGGGCAGTGCAATGACAGTAGGTGGCTTCATCCACCCACAGGCATTTGGTGGCAAAGCAGAGAACAGCTTCTGGCTGGGGAAAGAAAAGGCCTTTTTTTGTTTTTTATTTTAAAATTAAGGTATTCCTTACCTTTAAATCCCAGATCCTCTCACTCTGAAACCATGCTTTCTCTCCAGGCCAGGCCAGCTGGGTGTGGAGATGCTGCTGCAACTTGGTGAGCTGCATTTTGCAGACACCTGGTGATGATTCTGAAGCTCCTGTCTAGCCCTCAAACCCCTGAGTGTCACACAGTTTGGGCCAAGAAATGGAGATGGCTGCTCTTCAAAACACACCCACAGGCATGTCCTTGGGACCTTGAATCAAAATAGAGTTTGTCAGGACAGCACCCAGCACTGGCAGGTCATCCTCAAGCTCTGTAATGACCCAGCAGAAAACCACAGCCCTCCTGCTCACCACCACTTTCAGCCTCTGGGAGCAAGATGTGGGGTTTGTGAGCCATCTGCTTTGGTCAGGTCCTTCTGCTAGCTAAAGGTTCACAGAGTCCCAGCATGGTGGGGATTGGAAGGGACCTCTGGAGACCATCCAGTCCAACCCCCCTGCTAAAGCAGGACACCCACAGCAGCTTGCTCAGGAGCACAATGGCCAGGTGGCTGTGGAATCTCTCCAGAGAAGGAGACTCCAGAGAAGGAGACTCCAACTTCTTCACCATGAGGGTGGTGAGGCCCTGGAATGGGTTGTCCAGGGAGGTGGTTGAGGCCCTGTCCCTGGAGGTGTTTAAGCCCAGGCTGGATGAGGCTCTGGGCAGCCTGATCTAGTGTGGGGTGTCCCTGCCCATGGCAGGGGGGTTGGAACTAGATGCCCTTGTGGTCCTTCCAACCCTGACTGAAACTATGAAACTATGAAACCTCTCTGGGCAGCTTGCCCCAGGCTTCCAGCACCCTCACACCAAAGAAGTTTCTCCTCCTGTTCAGGTGGAACCTCCTGGGTTTTAGTTTGTGCCCATTGCCCCTTCTCCTAATAGTGGCCCAGATGCTTTGGTTTTGCACAAACCCTCCCCACTCCCACACCACCTCACTTCAGTGTGTTCTGCACTGTCAATGCTTCACACTCTGTCCTCGCTCTTGTGGCCATCAGCACCATAGAATTGTCAGGGTTGGAAGGGACCTCAAGAATCAGCCACTTCCAACCCCCTGCCATGGGCAGGGACACCTCACACTACAGCAGGTTGCTCACAGCCACATCCAGCCTGGCTGCAAACACCTCCAGGCATGAGGCTTCCACCACCTCCCTGGGCAACCTGTGCCAGTGTCTCACCACCCTCATGGGGAACAACTTCTTCCTAACACCCAATCTGAACCTATCAATTTCTAGTTTTGCTCCATCCCCCCCAGTCCTATCACTCCCTGACACCCTCAAAAGTCCTTCCCCAGCTTTCTTGCAGCCCCCTTCAGATCCTGGAAGGCCACAATAAGGCCTCCTTGAATATTGCTGCTGCAAGAAACATCCCAAACCCCTCCAATCCCTCCGGAATGAGCTGGCCCATGGCAGAGCCTCAGCCAGAAGTGAATTGCTTCAAGCAGACTCAGAGCAGCCACCTCCTTTTTCATTCCATACACCTTTTATTGCAGAGCAGACCGAACCCATTCTCGAACCAAACTCAGGAGCCGCACAGTTTCCAGACACTGCCCCAGTCAAGTCGAGTCCAGTGGAGTCTGTCAGGCAAAGAGGGAGAGGGAACTCACCCCCTGTCGTCTGCAAGCACTTGAGAGAGTCTGAAAAATCTTGCAAGTGAGTATTTCAGAGCCCTGTAAAACAGGTGGCTCTGCTCCTGCCAGCACCTCCTCCAGCAGGGCAGAGGTTAACCGTGGTCACCCCTGATTTACACCGCCGTCACCAGCCCAGGAGCAGGCCTTGTGTCATGACAGCAGCCAGGGAAGGTTTGATGTCAGCATGATACACACGTGGTGGCAGATTTGTGATGCTTCCCAAAGGGCTTCCTTTGGGATCAGATAGAAGACAGTGCCTCCCATTCCAGGTGCTGCTGTGTCGTTGGGTCGATGCACAACCCTGCTGCCTGCTCCCTCTCCACGTGGGAAAGAAGCCTTGGCCTGGAGTCGAGTCGTAACAGGCACTAACTACCACAATAAACTACAGCACAGCCCCTGTCTGCTCTGCCTGCAAGCAGCCCAGCAGGTCACAGCTGGCCCCAGGTAAGGCTGAGGGTGAGCCACAGCCCCCCAGAGGGATCACCAGAAGATTAGAATGTGGCTAGGAACCGTTCTTCAGTGTTATCAGCTAACAAAGACAATGTGTTCTGGTGAGACCATCCTCAAGAACGGCTCTGGGGACACACTGGATGCATCAGCAATTTGAAGGTGATAATATCAGATCAACCCTCCCCCAGCTCTCTGTCTCTAACATGTGTTTTCTTACCAACCCTATACCCTACACCCTATACCCTATATATATGAAGCCTTCTCTCTGAGCCACCACGGTGTGCCAGACAGTGTAAATACAGTGTACATACTGTGCAAATTCAGTGTAAATACAGTTCAAACTCCCTGATGCAAGTCCAGGGCTCACCTGGGGACACTAAATGGGCTGCCACAAGACACATTAGCACAGAAAAGCTTCTAAACTGCCTGGCTTTGGGATCTCCTCTTTCACCTTCTCAAAGCCTCACAGACACAGCCGGCCACGACAGTCGGTGCCAGCTGCAGAGGTGACACACAGGGCTCCGACTCTAGAGACATCCCGAATTCCCTGTGCTGGATGCAGAGCAGAATGGCTCAGTGCTCAAGGTGGATGCTACAGAACAGCTCTTCACCTAGAGAGGCTGTTTGAATGCTGATGTGTGGTGTGCTGAGAGGTTTTTACTCCTCCCTCACTGCTGTATGACAACGACAAATCGACGGGTGTGAGTGGGAGCCTTGGGAGAAGCAGCTGCTGGCTGAAGCCTCAAAACCTGAAGGCTTCTGCGTAGTATCAGAGCAGGGGTGGCACGGGTGGAGAGAAGTGGAGTTCACCCAAGCCACCACGTGCCTCAAAGCTGGATGCTCAAAGGGGTGCTCAGGGGGCAGGGGGGCAAATCATTCATTCATTCATGGGTCGCTGCCTGCCGGCTCTGCCAAGGCCGGCGGCCAGCGAGTGTGCGTGAGACTGGCCAGGGGAAACCTGCCCGGGAGAGCAGGGACCACGGCTCAGGGAGGCTTTGGAAGGTCACCTCAAAGTGGTGTGCTTCTGACACAGGCTAAGTTTACGTCTGTGATGAGTGAGTGAGCGAGGCCACCGGTGCTGCAAAGCCCTGGGGTCTCTGTTCCCTTGGAGAAGAAAAGAGAGAAAAGGATCTCATGAAGTGGTCGCTAGGCACAAAGGATTCCTCTGCAGACAGAGCCCCACGGGCTTCCCCTCCTCCTGACTACAATCAACTACCTGGGGAGCCGGGAGCACAAACAAGCAAGGGACATTTAAGGCAATCTCATTTCCATGGCCCTCCCGTGACCTTCAGCCAGCAGATCCTTGTCTTCCTTCTCCAGGAAGGACTTCTTGCAGGTGAACATGACGAGCAGCAGCAGCGGCAGGTGCCAGAGGCTGCAGAAGAAGAGCTTCCTGGAGCTGCTGCGGTCTGCGTCCCTGTAGAAGCGGAAGCCGAGGTAGGAGATGTAGAGGTTGAGAGGGAGGGAAATGAGCGGGAAAGTCCAGGTGGTGATGTCGAGCAGAGGAGCTGCTGTTGAGAGTCCAATTAAGGCCAGGCAGTGGCGCAGAGCCACCCTCCTGCAGAGGCCTGGGTGGGTGACAGACATCATGCAGTATCCTCCCCGCGAGTAGTCCTCCCGCAGGCCCCAGCTCAGGGCGTTGAAGTGAGGGAACTGCCAGGAGTAGAGGATTCCTCCCAAGAGCAGCGCGCCTGCAGCGGGACAGACAAAGGAACAGGCATTAGAGGGCCACTGGGAGAGGGGCTGCAGAGACACCTCCGCAGGTCTGGGCTGTGTGTGCAGAGGAGCAGAGCTCTGAGAGGAGCAGAAGACCCCAAGCTGAGGCATACCCTGGCTTTGGTGGCACTTACACAGGGCTGCACGTGGTGCTGCTCCTGGGTTTGGAGTACTGAATTTGGAAAGGGTTTGAAGGAGTCCCCTCCTCCTAACCAAGCATCACTAACTGCTCACCATCACACCTAGTCACAGCCCCACAGGATTGCTTTGGCTGGAAAAGCCATCGAGTGGCAACCCAGCACCACCACGGCCGCTAAACCATGTCCCCAAGTGCCATGGCCACACATTCCTGGAACACCTCCAGGGCTGGGGACTCCACCACTTCCCTGGCAGCCTCTTCCAATCCCTGGCCACTCTTGCAGCAAAGAAATTGTTCCCAATGTCCAACCTGCCCTGGCACAATTTCAGGCCATTTCCTCTCTTCCCATCGCCTGATACTAGGGAGAAAAGACCAACCCTCACCTCACTGCAACCTCCTTTCAGTCCATTCAGTCTCTACCATTGATGAAAATGAAGCAAATTTGGGCAAGAGACTGTTTTCCTGGCAGCCTTGAGCTTCCACTCCTGGATTCCTGAGTTGGGGCATCCAAAAAACAAAAGCTGGTGGGCAAAGCAGAGTCTCACATCGACCAGAAACAAGGAGCTCTGCTCAATGACAGCAGGAAAAGAAGATACCCTAGGAAGATACCAGCGCCCTGGCAGCCTGAAGCACAGCTGAACATTGTTTGGCTACTGTCTGAAGGGCACAGGAGGCACCTGGATCGGCTCTCCAGCAGGCAGCAGAATCAGCAGCAGAATCAGCAGCAGCTGCTAATGAGGTGGCAGAAGATGGGAGAACTTTTCACTCCTTTAAATCAACTGTGGGAACTTCTAAGTAGCTTGCTGGAGTGGCTCTATTCACACCAATTAGCTGCTTTCACATGCAAAAAGCAGCTCTGGAAGCACCACACCTTCCGCAGCTCTCCTCAGGACAGGGCTTCCCGAGGCGGCAGCAGCTCAGATGCTGGCTTCAGCGAGCTTCAAGGAGGCCCTCAGACTAAACTCCCTTCACTAATTTCGTCTGAAGACACAAAAACTCGCCCAAGGCTGTTGCACATTATGAGCATTCCTGGATTTCCCTTTTGTTTCCCAGCTCCCAAACGCTCTGCTCTGGCATTAACACTTTCTTTGCATCTCCTGCCTCCGTGAGCTCATTCTCTATGGAGACTACTCCTCAGCTGCAGCCAGGAGTCTAGTGCTCTCTTAAAGACTTGAGGGAAAAGAGCCACGCTTATCTGCACACACATTAATGTGCTTCGATCGCGGGATGGGAGGGGTTGGAAGGGATCTCCAGAGACCACGGAGTCTAACCCCCCTGCCAAAGCAGGATCACCTAGGGCAGGTCACACAGGAACACATCCAGAGGGCTCTTGAAAGTCTCCAGAGGAGGAGGAGACTCCACAACCTCTCTGGGCAGCCTGCTCCAGGGCTCTGGCACCTTCAGAGTAAGGAAGTTTTTTCCTCATGCTAAGGTGGAACCTTCTGTGTTCCAGCTTGTACATATTGCTCCTTGTCCTGTCATTGGGCACCACCACAAAGAGCCTGGCGCCTTCATCCTGACACCCACCCCTCAGATATTGATAGATCCCCTCTGAGCCTTCTATTCTCCAGAATAAACAGCCCCAAGTCTTTCTTCACAGTAGAGATGTCCAAGTCCCCCAATCATCATTGCAGCCTCTGTTGGACTCCCTCCAGTAGATCCTTTCCCCAGATGCTCACTTCTCTCCCAGCAACTGCTTGGGCTCTAACAAAGACCAAGTCACAGTCTCCTTTGAACTTTTTGTGGTTCCTGTCTTCTCTGCACCTGTTCTGGCTGTTCCTTGGGGCTGTGCATGTCTAGTTCTTGTCCTAAACAACACACCTTACCCCTGTGGTGTCATGCAAATCTAAGTTTGCAAAGGAGACTTTTTGGTTTTGCCCTGTGTAATCAACCAGTGAGGAAGGGACAACCCACTGCACTCCAGGGGGGTCTCCAGCTGCTTTTAAGATCCCACAGGGTGGGCTACCAAAGACCTGCCTCAGTGCTCTCCAAACTGAGGAGCAAACTCTCTGTTAAGGGAGCACCTCAAAGTTGGTTACATGAAGGTATTACTCTGAAAGTTGGTCGTGGCTGAGGGAGCTGGGGATGTTCAGCCTGGAGAAGAGGCTGGGAGGAGACCTTCTGACTCTCTACAACTCCCTGAAAGGAGCTTGGAGCCAGGTGGGGGGCAGTTTCTTCTCCCTAGTAACAAGTGATAGGGTGAGAGGAAAGAGTGTCAAGTTGCACCAGAAAGATTGGACCAGATGATGCTTGGGGTCCCTTCCAACCTGTGATTCTGTGAAGATCCTGAATGTGATAACCCTAGGGAACATGCTTCAAGTTTCCCATCTGAAGTGCTTTGGAGCCCTTAGCTCAGCATCTCAGAAGTTAGGGGAAGGTAAGCTACAATTCTCTATCACAATATAGAATGCTCTGGGTTGGAAGGACCTCCAAAGATCATCTAGTCCAATGTCCTCTGCAGTAAGCAGGGACATCCTCCACCAGATCAGGTTGCCCAGAGCCTCACCTGGGCAGTCTGTTCCAGTGTTCCACTACCTCTGTGGTAACTGAGGAAAGTTCAGCAGATGAGGGCAGATTGAGAATGGAGATTAAGAAGAAATTCTTAACAGTGAGGGTGGGGAGACACTGGCACAGGTTGCCCAGGGAGGTTGTGGATGTCCCCTCCCTGGAGGTGGTCAGGACCAGGCTGGATGAGGCTTTGAGCAACCTGGGCTGGTGGGAGGTATCCCTGCCCATGGCAGGGAGGGTTGGTACTGGATGATTTTTAAGGTCCCTTCCAAGCCAAACCATTCCTTGGTTCCATGATTCAGAGCTTGGCCCTGTTCCCACAGCTATGCACCAGGCAGCTTCTCCCCTGCCATGTGCTGTGTCCCTCTGCCTGGGTGCAGCACAGGCTCTGCTTACTCAGTTGTCCCAAAGCTGTGTGCAGCCAGGCTCAACACCCCCTAAAGCTCAGCCACACCAACCCTTTAACAGCTCTCTGACACCATTATAACAACAACAGAAAAGAGTCATCTGGAGGAACTTTTAAACACAAGCAGGCCAAGTAAAAGACTTTTCAAAGCTCTGGGTTGGTTTGGGGTTTTTTCCCAACATGCAAGCCTCTGGAATTTCATTACTTTGATTACATTACAACCATTGAGATAATTGATATTTTACAGAGAAGCTGCACAGTAAAAGAACTTAATAGCCCATTACGAGGGTTTTAAGTGACCCCAGCTTTGTGTTTGGTTCCCATGAGCCTTGGACATCCTGCACTCTCCTCTGCCCAGGCACAGGCTGGCAAGTTGGCAGAGGCTTGGGAGTGTCACACAGGACTGGTGACTTGCAAAGCACAGCACATGCTGCAAGGCAGTTCAGCAGCTACCTTTAGGCTGGAGCAAAGGAGGCTGAGGGGAGACCTCCATGCTCTCTGTAACTCCCTGAAAGGAGGTGGGGGTTGGTCTCTTCTCCCTAGTGCCAGGTGACAGAACAAGAGGCAATGGCCTGAAATTGTGCCAGGGGAGGGTTAGGTTGGAGATGAGGAAACATGTCTTTGCTGCAAGAGTGGTCAGGGATTGGCAGAGGCTGCCCAGGGAGGTGGTGGAGTCCCCAGCCCTGGGGGTGTTCAAGAAATGTGTTCAAGGCACTTCAGAATACCGTGGCCATGGCAGTTGGTTATGGTTGGACTCGATGATCTTAAAGGTCTTTTCCAGCCTTAATGATTCCTGACAGGCCCAGAGCAGACACTGCAATACTCATTAATTACTAGATAAATGTTAACTGTGTCATCATTAGGCCAGCAGTGTTTGCAGGCAGTCTTACAGCCAGACTACCTCTGGAGACTAACCTGGCTCAGAACCCTGCAGAGGCTGCTCTGCTGCTCCTGTGCAGCTCCCAGCGGCCTGGGAACTCGTTTTAACAGCAGCAAACCTCCTTTTCCTCTGCAGAGTTTGTAATTAACTGAAAATCAGATGAGGCTCTTCCCAAGTGCAGCACGTGGAGCTGGCAGAGAGTTTGCAAAGCAATGCTGCCTGTCAGGGCACAGCCATGGTGCTCACAGGGGACAGCCAGCACCCAGGGCCACCACAGCCCTCGGGGCTCCTCCACAGCACAGGAAAAAGCTGAGCACAGGCAATCAACACAAATATCATAGAATCACAGAGGGGTTTGTGTTGGATGAGACTTTTAAAGTCCATCTAGTTCAACCCCCCTGCAGCCAGCATGGCCATCTGCAGCTAGAGCAGGTTGATCACAGCCCCAACCAACCTGACCTGCAATGCTTCCAGCCAGGGGGCAGCTCACACCTCTCTGGGCAGCCTGGGACAGGCTCTCACCACCCTCAGGCTCAAACATTTCTTCCTTCTCTCCACTCTGAATCTCCCTCTTGGAGTTTCAAGCTATCCTCCCTTGTCCTGTCACAAGAGGCCCTGCTCAACACTCTGTCCCCAGCTTTCTGCTCAGCCCTTGAAGCACTGCAAGGCCACCAGAAGGTCTCCCTGGAGCTTTCTTGTCTCCAGGCTGCCCAAGGCCAACTCTCTCAGCCTGGCCTCGCAGCAGAGGGCTTCCAGCCCAGCCAGCATTGCTGTGGCCTCCTCTGGCCCTGCTCCACCAGGTCCCTGCCTGTGCTGCTGAGGACTCCAGCAGAGCACTGCAGAGGGGCAGAATCCCCTCCCTGCCCCTACTGCCCTCGCTGCCAGGGATCAGCCCAGGCCATGGCTTGCTCTGGACTGTGAGGGAATTTCCTATTAGGTCTCTCAGCTTTTCCACAAGTGTTTATGAATTGCAGGACCACAAGTACCTGGCTCATGGATGAGCCAAGCTGTCTTGTGGCCATATTTTCAGTAGCTGCATATTTAGCCCACTTGTGACCACTTCCAAGCGCTTCACTTCTCCACGTGTGAGAACCTGGGGCAGCTGTGAGCAGGCACTTGTAAATCCTGATCACTTGGCAGAGTTTAGGCAAACAGGGCCCAGGCCTCCAGTATCCTTCCCCTCTCCTCTGCAAAGTGGCTGTGAAGTGTTCTCTTGCTGCTTTCCTGTTGTTCAATCACTTTGCACCAGCCGAAATCCCCTCAAAGGCACCGAGGCTGCAGAGAACCAGGTAGGGCTGACAGCGTCCACAGAGTTCAGTAGGAGGTTTTACCCTTCCTGAGGGAAATGTTGAGGTTAAACTATTTTCTTGAATTCTTTTATAGGTATTTAAATAGCAATGGAACTTCTATTTAATAAACAAGAGCAAGCTGAGCATTTTTGGTTTGTTTTAATACCTCAGACAAAGCCAAAATGTCAGCTGGCACTTGGAGGAGGTAGAAAGTGGTTCCTCTCTTTCTGCAAATACATTTTGCTCCAGTGAAATATTGAAGCTTCATAAACTGCACTTCTCCTAAACCAAACAAGGCACTCAGCTCCACAGACGTTCACAAACTGCTTGGCAAGATGCTTGGAGGGTCAATAAAGCTGGGGAGGAGTAGGAAATCATTGTGAGGTGAGACTTCCACAAGCAGCTTGCAAACCACAGTAGCCTGACAGGCTCATCTTCAGAGTGACAAGAGCAAGAAGCAACTCCCTTGGGCCCACAAGAAAGCTGGGGAGGGACTTTTGAGGGTGTCAGGGGGTGATAGGACTGGGGGGGATGGAGCAAAACTAGAAATTGAGATTGGATGTGAGGAAGAAGTTGTTCCCCAGGAGGGTGGTGAGAGACTGGCACAGGTTGCCCAGGGAGGTGATGGAAGCCTCATGCCTGGAGGTGTTTGCAGCCAGGCTGGATGTGGCTGTGAGCAACCTGCTGCAGTGTGAGGTGTCCCTGCCCATGGCAGGGGGTTGGAAGTGGCTGATCCTTGAGGTCCCTTCCAACCCTGACAGTTCTATGATGCTCTTCATGGTGTCAAGAAGGCCGTGGGGCACCTCTAAGCTTTGATTAAAACCTGCTGGATGGTCCAAAACCTCAGGTGAAGGAGCAATGTCAGCACTAGAGCCCATTGAGCCCTTGGCTTCTCTGCTGAGAGGAGCACCTAAGAACAGGAACCTGGAAGATGGGGTTTGGGTGTAAGCCCTTGCAGGGTGTGAGCTCTGCCCGCTGGTTAGCACCTGGAGAGGAGAGCAGGGCAATGAGGTAGCAACAGCATCATGTCCTGGGCTTGCACCACAATCAGTGACCCCCAAGTGCAAGTCCTCCAAGCTCCTCATGTCCTCTAAAGGATACAAACTCTGATAAGCCTCCACATCACCTGCTCAAGACAGAGTGGGCACATCCAGCTGCCAAGCTGTCGGTGCCGGTAGCAGCATTCTGAGCAAACCCCAGGTTGCTTCATTCCCATACAGCAACCTGGTGGCCTCAAACCTACTTTCTCATCCACTGAAGGGCAGAAGGAATGCTTGGATCCTGCTTGAATGCCTCGTGCTGAGGATGCCACTCTCTTGAGCAGTGATTTGAAATACGCCTCTTTGATGATGATGAAAGCTCCTGCCAGCATCAAAGAGCTCTGGACACTGGGCATGGAGCAGGAACACAGATTTCACTCACAGCTGAATTGTTCCCAGCTTCCTGCCTTAAACATGGCACAAAAATTGGGATGATCCAATTGAAACTCTCAAAATATTTTTTTCCTGAAGGCAAATTCTTGCAGGGCAGAAAAGGACTTGAGCTTCAAGAGGCCACAGGCTGAAGAACTGCATGTTTGAGTGGAGCACCAGCCTCTGGAGCAGGGCCAGCTGGAGCCTAACCAGCCTGGGCAAGCAGATGAACAGAAGCCTGTCTGCACAAGTTGAGGCAAACATGTCCTGAGGTTATCTACAGAGTGGTGCACTGACATTGGACAGGGCCCTGAGCAACCTGCTCCAGTTGAAGATGTCCCTGCTCACAACAGGGCTGGGGAACTAGATGACCTTTAGAGGTCCTTTCCAACCCCAAACATTCTGTGATTATGACACTGTGTCCCTGAAAACACACCAGAGACTACCAGCTTGTTATTCCTCCTTATCCTTTTATTACTGCTTCTTATCCTTTCATTATTCCTTCTGACCCTTCTCATAGTTCTCTAGACGACACCAAGCTGTGATGACACCAAGCTGTGTGGTGCAGCAGACAGGCTGGAGGGAAGGGATCCATCCAGAGGGACCTGGACAGGCTGGAGAGGTGGGCACAAGCCAACCTCAGGAGCTTCAACAAGACCAAGGGCAGGGTCCTGCAGCTGGGTCGAGGCAATCCCAGGCACAAATCCAGGCTGGGCAGGGACTGGCTGGAGAGCAGCCCTGAGGAGAGAGACTTGGGGGTGCTGGGGGAGGAGAAGCTCCCCAGGAGCTCTCAGGGTGCACTTGCAGCCCGGAAAGCCAATCAGAGCCTGGGCTGCAGCAGGAGAAGTGTGGCCAGCAGGGCAAGGGAGGGGATTCTCCCCCTCTGCTCAGCCCTGCTGAGACCCCACCTGGAGTACTGCCTCCAGTTCTGGAGCCCCTATGACAAGAGGGATCTGGAGGTGCTGGAAGGTGTCCAGAGAAGGGCCAGGAGGATGAGCAGAGGGCTGGAGCACCTCTCCTGTGAGGACAGACTGAAGGAGTTGGGGCTGTTCAGTCTGGAGAAGAGAAGGCTCCCAGGTGACCTCATTGTGGCCTTCCAGTATCTGAAGGGGGCCTACAAGAAGGCTGGGGAGGGACTTTTCAGGCTCTCAGGTAGTGATAGGACTAGGGGGAATGGAATGAAGCTGGAGGTGGGGAGATTCAGGCTGGACATGAGGAGGAAGTTCTTCCCCATGAGAGTGGTGAAGCCCTGGAATGGGTTGTGCAGGGAGGTGGTTGAGGCCCTGTCCCTGGAGGTGTTTAAGCCCAGGCTGGATGAAGCTCTGGCCAGGCTGATGTAGTGTGGGGTGTCCCTGCCCATGGCAGGGGGGTCGGAACTAGAGGATCCTTGTGGTCCCTTCCAACCCTGACTGATTCTATGAAACTATGAACACCCAGTGTCCTGCAAACCTCTTGCATCACCTTCCAGCTCCAGGTAGGACAAACTCTTATTTACTTCTTCTTCAATGAAACAGCACAAAAAAGGAGGGAAGGGGAAGCTGATCTGCAGCATCAATGCAAGGACAGCCTCCCTCCTTCTGTCTTTGCTGCACATGTCTGCCTGGGAAGTGGCCAGGCAGGCATTAAAAATAAACATGGAATGGTTAAAATATCAGCTCCAAACCAGATGTTGAAATCTGACTGCATTTCTCAAAGCTGGTGTTTACTGCCTTGGCAACCTAAGAATGCTGTTTTGCTTAAAGCACAATTTTGGTAATTCCTCTGCCTTGAATAATGTGAAGGAATCCTGAAATGATTTCCAGACCTCGGTAGCTCCTGGACTTAGGAGGGGAAAGCACCGGCCCTTTTGTCTTCTGGAAACTGGTATGAGTTTGGCTGCTGGCAGGAGGGGAAGGCTTTGGTAGCCTAAGCTCAGCCTCTAAATGGCTCCTGGTCAGGAAACAGCCCCACACCGTTTTACTTGATAGCACACAACTGGCTCTCCTCCCTGGAAAGATGTTGAACAAATTACTCCTCTTTAATCCAGACAAGGTAGATTAGAGCTCAGAGGCTTGACTTGCTCCAGCTGTATCCACCTGCTTGGGAGGCAACCACGCTGTCTCAGACCTCATTTTTCACCTTTACTGCAAGAAATGTAACATAAGCTGCCCCAAAACTCTTCACTGGGGTTTTAAGAGGGCATTTCACGTACTGGATACCTCCCCAAAGCTTGGATTTTCTGCCTTTTCTTTCTTGTGCTTGCTCACAACCACTTTAACCTGGAGCTTCTAACTGTGCAGCAGCTCTGGGGGGCAAACAAGGTTTTGGAAGCCTCATCAAAGCCTGCTGCCCTGTGCAGGTTCAGTGCAATATTAAACAGCTAAAGGGTTATCTGGGGAAGTTGATACAGGCACTCACAGTGGTTTGGAGAGCCACCTCCACAGCACAGTGGCCTGGCACCTAAGGGCTGGTTTATAAAGCTGGTGGTGGCACTGTGTTTGTAAATCATAGAACCACAGAGTGGCCCTGGTTGGAAGGGACCTCAGAGATCATCTACTCCAACCTCCCTGCTGGGGAGGGACACCTCTCCACTAGATTCAGCTGCTCAAAGCCTCATCTGACCTGGCCTTGAACACCTCCAGAAAGGAGGCATCCATAGCCTCCCTGGGCAACCTGTTCCACAGCCTCACCACCCTTGTACTGAAGAACATCTTCCTAAGTTCCAGTCCAACCCTACTCTCCCTCAGCTTCAAACCACTCCCCCTAGTCCTATCTCTAGACACCCTCATGAGAAGTCCCTCTGCAGCCTTCCTGTAGGATCCCTTCAGGTATTAGTAGGCAGCTCAAAGGTCCCCCCTGGACTTTTCTCTTTTCCAGGCTAAACAACTCCAGCTCCCTCAGCTCATTCTCGTAGCAGAGGTGCTCCAGCCCTTGGCTCACCTTTGTGAAGGAGAGCTGGAAAGTGCAGTGATCACTGCTGTGCCTTGAGCTTGTTTGGGGGTTGGAAAATGATTATTAATCAGCTGGCCTCTATCACAAGTGTTCAATCATAGAATCACAGAAGGACAGGTCGGAAGGGACCCCGAGGATCATCTGGTCCAACCTTTCCAGGTGAGTGGAGTTGAAATGAGATGACCCAGAGCCCTCTCAAGCTTACAACTGGCCTGTGCTGGAGGTGCTGCCCTGGTACAACCACTGCCTATGAGTTAACTCTTGCTGTTGTCTTTGGGAGTAGAAAAGGAATTAGCTTTACAAAGTGCACTTTTTAGTTTGTGATTATGAAGCCTTCCCAGACACAAAAGCATTTGGGAAATATGTAGCCATGAACCTTAAGAAAGAGGTTGCCCAGGAAGGTTGTGGATGCCTTCTCCCTGGAGGTGTTCAAGGCCAGGCTGGATGATGCCCAGAGCACCCTGGGCTAGTGTGAGGTGTCCCTGTGCATGGCAGGGGGGTTGGAACTGGATGACCTTTAAGGTCTCCCAACCCAAACCATTCTATGAATCTCAGAAACTGATGCAGTTCCCCTCTGTTTCACCTCTGTTTCCTGCCTCCCAGCTCTCCTCTCCTTCACCACCTTTTCCTACCTTCCAGCTCCCCTCTCCTTCACCACCTTTTCCTACCTCCCAGCTCTCCTCTCCTTCACCACCTTTTCCTACCTCCCAGCTCCCCTCTGTTTCCCCGCTGCAGCGTCTCCCAGGCTGGCAGCACAGCAAGACAACAGCCAGCACTTCTGCTTCCAGTGGCAAACAAAAGCAGACACTGCTGCTGCTTGTGTTGGGTGCTTGCAGGAGCAGCTCCACAGCCTTGAGAATGGGGGGGGTGGGGAAAAGGAGGAGGCAGGCTTCTAAAGCTCCACACAAGGTCTCTGGGCTGCGAACAATGGTGCCGGCCGTCAGCGCGGGCACGCACAGCCCTCTTTGTGTGCCTTCAAGGTCACGGAAACGAAGGGTGAGGAGGAAAACACTGCCAGGCTCAAAAGCTTCATGGTCATGGCTTTCAATAGCTGCTCCTTTTGAGGGCTGCCACAAAGGGCCTGCGGGACAGGAGCGTCTGGGGGCTGCGCCGGACTCCTGCGCCGCAGCCGCGAAGGCAAGGGACGCTGGCCGCACGGAGGCCTTCCCTGCCAAACAAAGGGTCGGGCCTCGGCGGCCGCCGCGCACTGAAGGGGGCACTGGGGTTTGCCACCTCCAGGCAGCAGCGCCCGGCCTCTGCCCCCAACAGGAGGGCAGCAGATGTGCTGAGGTAGGCTCTGTGTGGGGCACACAAAGGCTTGGTACAGCCCAAAGCCTCTCAGAGAGACGCTTCGCTGCACAGGCAAGGCTGGGAGGAGCAGCAGCGCTGCGCACACCTCTTCTTAGCCACCCCAGGAACGATGTCAGCCCGGGGGGGAAGATGAACAGGCAGCCCCTGCTCAGGCCATTCACAGAACCACAGAATTGTCAGGGTTGGAAGGGACCTCAAGGATCAGCCAGTTCCACCCCCTAGCCACGGGCAGGGACACCTCACACTGCAGCAGGTTGCTTATGTGCTGATAGGTTTAGGAAGGATTTGCCAGAGGATCAGACTCAGCAGAGGGCTGCAAACCTGCAGAGCCACACAGGGGCTCCTCACCACCTGCCTCTTCCAGGCTCCCTCCAGGGTCCTACAGAGTCCAAGCGTGGGACTCCCTTGTCCTGCTTCTCCTGTGGGTGCTGTGTCACTCCTGGGACATCAGTGCTTCTCCTGTGGGTGCTGTGTCACTCCTGGGACATCAGTGCTTCTCCTGTGGGTGCGTGTCACTCCTGGGACATCAGTGCTTCTCCTGTGGGTGCTGTGTCACTCCTGGGACTCAGTGCTCTCCTGTGGGTGCTGTGTCACTCCTGGGACATCAGTGCTTCTCCTGTGGGTGCTGTGTCACTCCTGGGACATCAGTGCTTCTCCTGTGGGTGCTGTGTCACTCCTGGGACATCAGTGCTTCTCCTGTGGGTGCTGTGTCACTCCTGGGACATCAGTGCTTCTCCCGTGGGTGCTGTGTCACTCCTGGGACATCAGTGCTTCTCCCGTGGGTGCTGTGTCACACCTGGGACATCAGTGCTTCTCCTGTGGGTGCTGTGTCACCCCTGGGACATCAGTGCTTCTCCTGTGGGTGCTGTGTCACACCTGGGACATCAGTGCTTCTCCTGTGGGTGCTGTGTCACACACCTGGGACATCAGTGCTTCTCCTGTGGGTGCTGTGTCACTCCTGGGACATCAGTGCTTCTCCTGTGGGTGCTGTGTCACCCCTGGGACATCAGTGCTTCTCCTGTGGGTGCTGTGTCACTCCTGGGACATCAGTGCTTCTCCTGTGGGTGCTGTGTCACACACCTGGGACATCAGTGCTTCTCCTGTGGGTGCTGTGTCACACACCCATGGTGGCTTCACACCTCCACCTCCTCCCTGCACCCCACCAGCCATGTGTGGGGTAGAGACCAGGTGAGGACACTTTGCCTGTGAATGGGTCCCACAGGTGCCCCAGTGGTGGAACTGTCATTTCTTTTGTCTCTTGTGAAGATGGAAAAGGGGAAACAAAATAGCCCACTGGCTTTTGTCCTAAATTCAGACCAGCTGCTTACTGGCATTGTCCCTCTGACTTGCTTCTTACAGTTTTAACCCCCACAAAGCACACTCCTGGGGGCCCCCAGGACATTCTCATATGTCAGTGACATGAATATCTCTGTTTCCTCTGGAACAGACCACAAATTCTGCTGTCTTTCATCTGAGAAGCAAAACCCTACAAAGCTGAGTTTCCTAGAGGGATTTATAGCTGGAGCCTCCCCTGCTGCTGTTAGGACAGCAGAGCTGCCCTGCTGGCTCCCAGACCTGCTCACACACCAAGGGGCCTGGAAAGGGTGGTGAGACTTTGGAATAGGTTGTGCAAAGAGGCTGTGGATGTTCCCTCCATGGAGGTGTTCAAGGCCTGGTTGGATGAGGCCTTGAGCAGCCTGGTCTGGTTGCAAAGCACTGCTGCTCATGGCAGGGAGGTTGGGGGTAGCTGATCTCTGAGGTTGAGGGTAGCTGATCTCTGAGGCTGGAACAGATGATCTCTGAGGCTGGGGTAGCTGATCTCTGAGGTTGGAGCAGATGATCTCTGAGGTTGTAATAGATGATCTCTGAGGTTGGAATAGATGATCTCTGAGGTTGGGGTAGCTGATCTCTGAGGTTGGAAGAGATAATCTCTGAGGTTGGGGTAGCTGATCTCTGAGGTTGGGTAGCTGATCTCTGAGGTTGGGGTAGCTGATCTCTGAGGTTGGAAGAGATAATCTCTGAGGTTGGGGTAGCTGATCTCTGAGGTTGGGGTAGCTGATCTCTGAGGTTGGGGTAGCTGATCTCTGAGGTTGGAAGAGATAATCTCTGAGGTTGGGGTAGCTGATCTCTGAGGTTGGGGTAGCTGATCTCTGAGGTTGGGGTAGCTGATCTCTGAGGTTGGAAGAGATAATCTCTGAGGTTGGGGTAGCTGATCTCTGAGGTTGGAAGAGATAATCTCTGAGGTTGGGGTAGCTGATCTCTGAGGTTGGGGTAGCTGATCTCTGAGGTTGGAATAGATAATCTCTGAGGTTGGGGCAGATAATCTCTGAGGTTGGGGCAGATGATCTCTGAGGTTGGAATAGATGATCTCTGAGGTTGGAGTAGATGATCTCTGAGGTTGGAATAGATGATCTCTGAGGTTGAAGTCGCTGATCTCTGAGGTCCCATCCAACCTGAGCCCTTCTATGATGACTCTACGAAAGCTCAAAGTGCTTAACTGGAAGGGACACCAAGACCTCTAAGGCTACCTTGCATGCAATTAAACTGTTGCTTTGCTCTCCCTCCTCCTGGCTGACAAGCTGTGCACCAGGGAAGGGATGAGAGACTCCAGCCAGTGAGAGGCTGGATGCAGACCACCTCCCCACCCCCCTCTCCCCTATTCTGTTGGGGTGGGGTGTTTTTGTTGTTGCTGTTACTGAAGCTATCCATCTGCCAAATGTCACCAGCTGATAAGAAGTGCCCATTTTTAAATCCCCATTTGTAAATAGATGTGGGCTGCCATAATTAATCTCCACCACCCAACACAATCTGAATTACAAAGTGAAAAGAGTGGGAAAAAAAAGAGGGGGGGGGAAGCCATTTTTGGACTCGGCCTCCACATGATTCCAAGTGATACTCACTCTATAAATTCCACAGCCCCCAGGAACTGTTTAAATGTCTGGAAAATGAAAGAAAATCAGCACAAGATGTCTTTTCAGGAAAGCAAGGCCAGAAGTGGTGCATCAGAGATAAACTAAATAGTCTCTTGAGATAAACATCCTTTGGTGCAGTAATACCTATGGCTCCAGGCCACCACTGGGGCTGGAATGGCTGCTCTGCTCTCAGGGCTTTTATCTGCTCTGCCACTGCCACCTACTTGGAATAAATCCCCTTAACTGATAAGGACATTATGTTGAGGATCCCTGCTTGTCACTTCCATCTAACTGGGTGGTTTATCTGACCCCTGGGGCCCCGGATTGCTCTGCTCTCAGACACCGACTCCCCTGCCCGGCTGGGGTCAAGCCTTCGGCACACGGAATCATTCAGGTGGGAGAAGAGCCTGGAGATCAGCATAGAATAGAATCACAGAACCATAGAATCAACCAGGCTGGAAAAGACCTCAGAGATCATCAAGTCCAACCTATTACCTAACACCTCCTGACACCTAAACCACGGCTCCAAGCGCCACGTCCAAGCCTTGTGTGAAGAGTCCAACAGGATGACATTCAACAAGTCCAAGTGCCAGGTGCTGCACTTTGGCCACAGCAACCCCAGGCAGAGCTACAGGCTGGGGTCAGAGTGGCTGGAGAGCTGCCAAACAGAGAGGGACCTGGGGGTGCTGATTGACAGCTGCTTGAACATGAGCCAGCAGTGTGCCCAGGTGGCCAGGAAGGCCAATGGCATCCTGGCCTGGATCAGGAAGAGTGTAGCCAGCAGGAGCAGGGAAGTCATTGTGCCCCTGTACTCAGCACTGGTTAGGCCAGACCTTGAGTCCTGTGTCCAGGTCTGGGCTCCTCAGTTTAAGAAGGACATTGAGAGACTTGAAGGTGTCCAGAGAAGGGCAACGAGGCTGGGGAGGGGTCTGGAGCACAGCCCTGTGAGGAGAGGCTGAGGGAGCTGGGGTTGTTTAGCCTGGAGAAGAGGAGGCTCAGGGGACACCTCTTTGCTGTCTACAACTACCTGAAAGTTGGTTGTAGACAGGAGGTAGTTGGCCTCTTCTCTCTAGCAACCAGCACCAGAACAAGAGGACACAGTCTCAAGCTGTGCCAGGGGAAGTTTAGGCTGGAGGTGAGGAGAAAGTTCTTCCCAGAGAGAGTCATTCACCATTGGGATGTGCTGCCCAGGGAGGTGGTGGAGTCCCCAGCCCTGGAGGTGTTCAAGAGGGGATTGGATGTGGCACTTGGTGCCAAGGTTTAGTCACGAGGTCTGTGGTGCCAGGTTGGACTCGATGAGCTTTGAGGTCTCTTCCAACCTTGGTGACACTGTGATACTGTGAACACCTCCAGGGATGGGGACTCCACCACCTCCCTGGGCAGCACATCCCAATGGTCAATCTCTCTTTCTGTGAAGAATTTCTTCCTAACACCCAGCCTAAACCTCCCCTGGCACAGCTTGAGACTATGTCCTCTTGTTCTGTCACAGGTAAATAATAAGTTTGGCAGAGGGGTTCAAACAGCTGATCTCTGAGGTCCCTTCCAACCTAAGGTGTTCTCTGGTGATATGAAATGGACAGCAGAGGCTTCTACCAAGGCAGCTGCAGCAGCAGTCTGGGCAGAAGGACCAGCAACATGAGGAATTTAAAGCATGCTGGGGATCTTCTCCATGCTAAAGGGTAGGGGGCAAGGTTGATGGGGCCAGGCTCCTTTCAAGGAGGCAGAGACGTGGTGCTAAGGGCCATGGTTTGAACCCAGATTTGGTAGAGTTAAGAGAATGGTTGGACTCAGAGATCTTAAAGGGCTTTGCCAGACAAAACAGTTCTAGGATCACAGAATCCCAGGGCGGTAGGGGTTTGAAGGGACCTCCAGAGTCCAACCCCCCTGCAAAGTGGGAGCACATAGGGCAGGTCACACAGGAGCACATCCAGGTGGGTTTTGAAGATCTCCAGAGAAGGAGACTCCACAACCTCTCTGGGCAGCCTGCTCCAGGGCTCCAGCACCCTCACAATGAAAAAGCCTTTTGTGTTCTTGAGGTGGAACCTCCTGTGATTTATTCTTGTCAGTGGTGCCCAGAGACAGCACAAGGGGCAATGGGCACACACTGGAACCCAGGAGGTTCCACCTGAACAGAAGGAGAAACTTTGTTGTGAGGCCTGGAGCAGGCTGCCCAGAGAGGTTGTGGAGTCTCCTTCTCTGGAGAACTTCCAAGCCCAGCTGGGCATTGTGCTCCTGGGCTAGTTGCTGTGGGTGCCCTGCTTCACCAGGGGGCTCGGGCTGGATGATCTCCAGAGGTCCTTTTCAAGCCCTACCATGCTGGGATTCCGTTGTGCCTCTTGCACCCCAAAATAAACATCTCTGTTAGGTGTGAAGCTGGCTGTGCCCAGGGCTCCACAGCAGCGTGGCACAGCCAGGAGCTCTCCTGCAAGTGGATCTTGTGCAGGAGGAGAAGCCAGCACAGCACAGGCCACACTGCCAAGCTCTGCCTACTTCTCCTGCCTTCACGTTATCACTCCAGGCTTTCAGTGCAATTCATTACTTCCCTGCTAATCTTTCCTTCGTAGAAGCAAGAGAAACAATTTGAGGGGGCCTAGATTTCCTAGGAAAACAAACCTCCTTGGAACTGAGCTAGCCCCACAAAGGAGCAATGAAATCTGCTTTCAAGGAAGCAAACGTGTTGCTGCAAATCCCAGGCTGGCAGTGAAGCTCTGCATAAATCCCCCAGATATGTGGCAGTGATATCCAGCTGATAACTCACATTGATCACACACCTTTGACCATCTCACCTGCACTCAGCTCCCCCCCCCCCAGTGAGGAAATGTTAACATTCCCCATCCTTCATCAGTTTCAAACAGCTGCCATTAAAAAAAAACACACAAGAAGCACACACACAATCCCTGCAAGCCCACAGGAAAGAATTCCACATCTTCCCAGAGATAACCTTATCTTGGCCTTTTGAAATGGGAGGTTGCCCCCAAATTGGCTTGGCACAAAATCCAGGGTTGGGGGCAGGATGTTAAGGCAGGTTTAAGAGCAGATAATTAAAGTTGCCCTATGGGGGTGTGTGTGTGTGTGTCAGAAATGGGAGCAAGCATCTCTGGGAATCACCTTAAGAGCTGCAAAACCTGAGTTGGGTAGGAAAGAGCAGCAAGGCTTTGTGGCTCTTGCTAGAAGAAGGGCTCAGATTTTTATCTGCAAATAGCTGGTTGGTTGTTTCTTGTGCAAGAATCTGCTGAGGAATTTAACACTGAGAGAAGAAAGTGAGAACTAAAATGAGGAGAAACGAAAACCAGCTCCAACCTGAGAGGTTTTGTTACTGTCTTGGCGATTGGAAACTAAGAATCCCAGAACCTCAGCGTGGTGGAGGTTGGAAGGGACCTCTGGAGATCATCCAGTCCAAGCCCCCTGCTAAAGCAGGGCACACACAGCAGCTTGCCCAGGATCACAGTGGCCAGGGGGGATTGGAATCTCTTCAAACAAGGAGGCTCCACAACCTCTCTGGGCAGCCTGCTCCAGGCCTCCAGCACCCTCACAACAAAGAAGTTTCTCTTCATCTTCACATGAAACCTAGTTTGTGCCCATTGCCCCTTGTCCCGTTCCTGGGCACCACTGGCTGGCCCCATCCTCTGAGCATTGCTCAGCTCCCCTCTGGGGCTGCTCTTCTCCAGGCTCAGCAGCCCCAGGGCTCTCAGCCTTTCCTCCTCAGGGCTGCTCCAGGGCTCCTCAGCATCATTGTAGCCTCCACTGGACTCACTCCAGTAGTTCCCTGTCTCCCTGAACTAGGGAGCCCAGAACTGAACCCAGTCTTCCAGATGTGGCCTCACTAGGGCAGAGCAGAGGTGGAGGAGAACCTCCCTCCACCTTCTGGCCACACTCTTTTCAATGCACCACAGGAGACCATTTGCCTTCTGGGCCAACGCTATCATCTCCAGCTCCCTTCAAACGACCAAGACCATCTCCCAGCAGTGTATGAGAACCACAGCAGGGATGCCCCTGAACTCCTGCCACTGCAGGGGGGTGCAGCCACGGCTGCCTGAAGGTGCCACACAACGCGGCGTTACTCTGGGCTACCCCCCTCCGACAGTAATGAAAGGTCTGCACTTCAAGACTGTTTTCCCTGCACCCAGCAGCAGGTCCAACAATGTGGCTGCTGTGAGCAGATTACAAGGCAAGAAAATCCACAGGAAAATGTAAACTCCAAAAGCCAGCAGTTAAGTGGTGAGAACCTGCCTTCTCATTAGCTTTCCAGCTCCCTTCCCTCACATTCCTCTTTGTTATGGAGTGGAATGATCTTTTGTGTGTGTGTGTGTGTGGTTTAAACGAGGTGTAAATGCATTTTCACACCTCTCCTGAAAACTAGGCAAAGTCTCCAAGCTAATTACACATTATTAATGAGTTCAACAACTGTGGGCAGGCTGCTGAGAGAGGGGACACAGCCCTGCGTGCTGGGGACGGACACACAGGGCTGGGAGCCTGTGAGGGTCTGGTGCTGCCAGGTGCTGAACTCTCCTTTGCAACAGCAGAAAGGCTAACACTGAAAGTTCATAGGTTCACAGAATGGTTTGAGTTGGAAGGGATCTCAAAAGATCATCCAGGTCCAAGCCCCTGCCATGGGCAGGGACACCTCCCACCAGCCCAGGTTGCTCAAGGCCTCATCCAACCTGGCCTGGAACACCTCCAGGGAGGAGGCATCCAGAACCTCCCTGGGCAACCTGTGCCAGTGTCTCCCCACCCTCACTGGAAAGAATTTCTTCCTCATTTCCAGTCTAAATTTGCCCTCCTCCAGCTTCAATCCATTCCTTCTCATCCTATCACGACAAGCCCTTATAAAAAGTCCCTCTCCAGCCTTCTTTTAGGGCCTCTTCAGGTACTGGAAGGCTGCTCTAAGGTCTCCCCAGAACCTTCTCTCCAGGCTGAAGAGCCTGTTGTTTCTGGGGCTCCTCTGGAGCCCTGCAGCAGGCTGGTCAGAGAGGTTGTGGAGTCTCCTTCTCCTTCTCTCCAAAGCCACCTGGTCATTGTGCTCCTGGGCAAGCTGCTGTGGCTGCCACTGCTTTAGCAGAGGGGTTGGACTGGATGATCTCCAGAGGTCCCTTTCAACCCCACCATGCTGGGTTTCTGTGATTCTATGTATTAAAGTCAATGAAAATCACTGCCAGATCACTTTAAAGGGTTGGGCTGCAGCACTTCAGCTACCATTTTAAAACTAGGGCTGAAAATTTGCCCTGTGAGAGCCTCTACAGCAAAAGCTTTTGGTGAGAATGACAGACTCACACAGCTTGCATTAGCTTGGAAGGGACCCTCTAAGGCCATTCTGTCCAACCCCCCTGCAGTCAGCAGGGACACCTCCAACTACAGCACAGCCACCTCAACTTTGACCTTGAATGTCTCAGCCTGTATTTTACCACTCCCATTGTGCAGAACTTCTCCCTTAGGTCCAAGGGAGATGAGGAGAGATGGAGCTCTGGACTCCTGCTCCTCCAGGCTGAACATTGCAGGTGAAGGACGAGAACCACCCTTTAGCAGCAGTGCTGCAAAGAGATGCCAAAGCCAAAGCAGAAATCCCTGACCAACATAAGATCCAAGACCTAGGCAACCACAGGCAGAAGGAGAGAGCACTTAAAAATACATCTTTTGTGGTTTCAATGCATTCTCTTTGGGAGCAGAGAGCTTCCAACACTGTCTGTTATGCACTCCTTAACCCAAGGAAGCTTACATACACTTACAGACCATTTCTAGGGCTAAATATATATATATATATATATATATATAAACCCTTGCAGAGAAGGAAATGTTTGCCTAGAAATAGTACACACAGCTGAAAACAACCCAGCAAACCTTTCATCCCAGCTCTGGACTAGATCCATATCAGAGTGTGTGTACACAAAAGCCAAGTCTGAGTGACTTTTATAGGAAGCCTGCAGCACAAATGAGGAATGGATTTCCCAGATTCTGATCATTGCTGGTTAAAAGCCTTGCTTGTTGAAAGCATTATTCAGGCCCCACTGTGGGATGAGTGTGTGCTAAAGCAATTCTTAACAGACCTGTTAATTGAACTTCATTAGTTTCTGCAGAATATAACTCTGTGGAGCCACTTTGATTCTTGGAGTTTCTAGCTGGCAGGAGAAACAAGCCCTAATTGTGTCAGGGTTTAGCTGCTGAAGAGATCAGTGTTTTATGAGGGATGTAAAAATGGTTCACAGTTACTAAAATAGAAGTCTTTGCTTGCTTTTCAAGGAGGTTGGGGGGTGGGGGGGGTGGAAAGGAACATTGAAAACCTTCAGAGAGTTTAGAAGCTGGCAATTAAGAAGCACACCAATAAATGAATCTTCCTAGAATATCTTCTGGCTTGTGGACAGAGGGTAAGGAACAGCTCTGGCAATTTTTCAGCTGAAATTTTTCTGACTTGTAAGTTGGCTCTTCCTGAGCATGGTTTTAATCCTGACATTACAGAACATTTCCTTCCACATGAAGCCCAAAGACAGGTTTCCATCTCGATCTGTTCTTTTCTTCAAGCACGTGGTCTTTAATCAGCTGATGTTTGCCCCTGGAATGCCTTTGTAAGGAGGAGGACACCGTCACATCCCTCATGGGACTGAGCTGCAGCTCACTCTGGCACTGGGTGACAACCTGGATCTGAGCTGGCACTCAGCACTCTCAGCCCAGCCCCAGCCTGTCCTGGGCTGATCCCCAGCAGTGTGGGCAGCAGGGGCAGGGAGGGGATTCTGCCCCTCTGCAGTGCTCTGCTGAGAAACCCCCTGCAGTGCTGGGGCAGCTCTGGAGTCCTCAGCACAGGAGGGACCTGTTGGAGCAGGGCCAGAGGAGGCCACAGCAATGCTGGCAGGGCTGGAAGCCCTCTGCTGTGAGACCAGGCTGAGAGAGTTGGGCTTGGTCAGCCTGGAGAAGAGAAGGCTCCAGGGAGACCTTCTGGTGGCCTTTCAGGGTATCAAGGGCTGAGCAGAAAGCTGGGGATAGACTTTTGAGCAGGGCCTGTTGGGACAGGACAAGGGGGGATGGTTTGACACTACAAGAGGGAGATTCAGAGTGGAGAGATGGAAGAAATGTTTGACCCTGAGGGTGGTGAGAGCCTGGCCCATGGTGCCCAGAGGTGGTAGATGCCCCATGGCTGGAGCCATTGCAGGTGAAGTTGTTTGGGGCAGTGATCAACCTGCTCTAGCTGCAGATGTCTCTGCTGGCTGCAGGGGGGTGGTCTGGATGAGCTCTAAAGCTCCTTTCCAACCAAACCATAATTCCATGACTGCACACAGCAGACCCCAAGAACAAGCTGTGCTGCCTCCTGAGAAGGTGTTTTCAGCTATCTCCGGCGCAGGGCTGACAGGAGAGTTTTGTACTCACCAGCATCCAGGCTGCCAGTAGCCGCGGTCCAGCCCATGACAGGGGGAATGGCCCCGACCACAGCCCCCACCCAGGTGTTGGCAATGCTCATCCTCTTCAGGGGGGTGTAGCAGCAGGTGTAGAGGAAAATGTTGAAGGCTCCCAGGGCCCCTGTCAGGGGGTTCACTGCCAGCGTCAGCAGGGTGATTCCCGGGACTCCGCAGGAGGCTGCAAAGCAGACGGCGAGCAGGGGGCTGTGGGAGAGATGGGGACACAGTCAGCAAGAGGCTGGCCAAAGGAATCACTGCTGTCCCCCTCCTTTAGCCTCCTCCCAAAGGCTGAAGCTGGGTCTTGGTGAGTTGGTTTTTTTCACTCTGCCAGCCCAAATTTTCCCACTGGCTCCCCCAAGCTAAGAAAAGCCTTTCTAGAGTTGATTGCACTTATCCAAGGGGGTCCTTGGACTGCAAAGCAGCAGGGTTAGAGACAAAACTAGGAAGCATTTCTGTGAAGCAAAAGGGAGTGAAAATTCAATCAGGTTGAAATGACACCAACAGCAATCAAGTGTTTTTGTGATTTCACTGAAAAGCAAACCACAAAAGGGCCAAGTGCCAAGCAGGGGGAGCACACCAAAGTGATTCTGGCAGCAGAATCAACACTCTGTTATCTCCTAAGTATGACTGGAACTGATTGAAGGTATTTTAGGTTTGGCTGGAAGCAACAGAGAGCAAAGAATGCAAATGACTTCTGTTGATTTCTACTGGACATCAACTAAAGAGCTCAGGGAAGGCTGGAAATTGCTCTTTGGATCTGTAAGGAAGTGGCTGGAGCTGTGTAAACCTCTGCTAAGAAGTTCCACAATCAGCTCCCAAAGCCAATGAACAGGGAGATTTTGTCTGGCTACCAAAGCCACAGGTCACAGACAGCACCGTGGTGCACCCCCAAGGAAGCTCTGCTTGTGATCCCTTGCACCAGCTCAGCATGGAGTGAGTCCAGAGCAGGCCACAAGGATGAGCCAAGGGCTGGAACACCTCTGCTAGGAGGATAGGCTGAGGGAGCTGGGGGGTGTTCAGCCTGGAGAAGACTCTGGCGAGACCTTGTAGCAGCCTTCCAAGACCTGAAGGGATCCTACAGGAAGGCTGCAGAGGGACTTTTTGTAAGGGTGTCTAGAGACAGGCCAAGGGGCAATGGCTTGAAGCAGGGCTGGGCTGGATCTGAGGAAGAAGTTCTTCAGTATGAGGGTGGTGAGACTCTGGAACAGGCTGCCAGGGAGGTTGTGGAGGTGTTCAAGGCCAAGGTGGATGAGGCCTTGGGCAACCAAGTCTAGCTGAGAGGCATCCCTGCCCATGGTGGGGAGGTTGGAGTAGATACCTCTGAGGTGCCTTCCAACCTGAGCCATTCTATGATTCTATGAGCATGTCTGCTTCTGCTGGAGATTGTTCACACGTCCTGTTTGAAGGTGTTGCTGTAATGGGAAGAGAGGACTTAACACTGCTAAGAAACAAAGTGGTGTGGGAGACCTCTGGAAGGGAGGAGAAGCCATTAATTGAGTTGCATTTACTAAGCCACGTGGCTCAATCCACACTTCAGTCCTCCATGTAGGAGCAGGACCTAGGTGTGCTTGCAGCAAAGGTCTCTGTGTGAAGCTGAGCTTTACAGGTTTTGTCTAATTGGAAACTGTGCAGCCTTTGTGCTCCACAATCTCTCTGCCCTCTGGCCAAATCCTTACCCCTGAAATGTGCTGTTGCAAGCTCTGCTCCAACCCTCCTGAGAAAACAAATTGCTGGTGGGGATGAATTTTATGGGAGTTTGATCAGCAAAAGAAGAGAACATCCTACCAACCCAAACTCTGATGGCTAAGAGCTTTGTTGGAGATCCTAAACAACTGGAAAGAACTGAAATGAGCCAATCCCCCACTAAGGCAGGAACTACTGCAGAGAGCCCAACAAAGGGCCATGAGGGTGATTCCCTAGGGGACTGAGGAAAGTCTCTTTGTGAGGAGAGGCTGAAGGACATGGAGCTCTTCAGACTGGAGAAGAGCAGCCCCAGAGGGGAGCTGAGCAATGCTCAGCAAGAGCTAAAAGACCTGTGGGGGGGCAAGAGGATGGGGCCAGACTCTGCTCACTGGTGCCCAGGACAAGGGGCAAGGGGCACAAACTGCAACCCAGGAGGTTCCATCTGAAGAGGAGGAGAAAGTTGTTTGTTGTGAGGGTGCTGGAGGCCTGGAGCAGGCTGCCCAGAGAGGTTGTGGAGTCTTTCTGTGGAGAGCTTCCAAGCCCCAGCTGGGCATTGTGCTCCTGGCAAGCTGCTGTGGGTGCCCTGCTTTAGCAGAGGGTTGGAGTGAATGATGACAGGTTGGACTCGATGATCTTTGAGGTCTCTTCCAACCTTGGTGATATTGTGATACTGTGATCTCCAGAGGTTCCTTCCAATCCATAGCATTCTATGAAGCTCTGACTCTGAAGGTCTGCCTTCAATTTCAGTCAAACTGACTAAGTTGTTTTTCTCCAGCTTTTCTAAGCCATCAGCAGATCTGAGGGTGGGGAGCATGCACACAGCACATTTACACTCTGGCATCATCAGCCTTGGTGTTGCTAACACATCAGGAATGGAGGCAAGGGCAGATCATTGCCATCCACTGACAATGAGATGTATCAAATCTGAGTCTGTAATGCACCTCAGTGCCCGCTGCCTGCCCACAGCACCATCACTGCCATCAGGGGTGGGCTCCAGGCTGGCTCTGTGTCGCTAGTCCATGGCATTGTTCTTCTCTTCATCCCAGCTGGGTTAGTTTCTTTCCCACCCCATCAGTGTCTCTCCCTTCTTCCCTTTCTATTCCCTTTGGGAAGAAGAGAGGTTCATGGAGAGCCTCTGGCATTCATCTGGTGGGCAGCCCAGCCCTGACCTGTGACACCCTGATACCAGCCTTGTGCTGCCTGATGGCCAACTGATGGATTGGGAAGGTAACTTTAAGAATAGCATAGCATAGCATAGCATAGCATAGCATAGCACAGCATAGCATAGAATAGAATTAACCAGGTTGGAAAAGACCTCAGAGATCATTGAGGCCAACCTATCACTCAACACCATCTGATCAACTAAACCATGGCACCAAGTGCCTCATTCACACACCTCCAGGGATGGTGACTCCACCACCTCTCTGGGCAGCACATCCCAATGGCCAACCTCTCTTTCTGGGAAGAACTTTCTCCTCACCTCCAGCCTGAACCTCCCCTGGCACAGCTTGAGACTGTGTCCTCTTGTTCTGGTGCTGCTTTCCTGGGAGAAGAGACCAACCCCCACCTGGCTACAACCTCCCTTCAGGGAGTTGTAGACAGCAAGAAGGTCTCCCCTGAGCCTCCTCTTCTCCAGGCTAAGCAACCCCAGCTCCCTCAGCCTCTCTTCACAGGGCTGTGCTCCAGACCCCTCCCCAGCTTTGTTGCCCTTCTCTGGACACCTTCAAGTCTCTCAATGTCCTTCTTAAACTGAGGGCCCCAGAACTGGACACAGGACTCAAGGTGTGGCCTAACCAGTGCTGAGCACAGGGCACAATGACTTCCCTGCTCCTGCTGGCCACACTACTCCTGATGCAGGCCAGGATGCCATTGGCCTTCCTGGCCACCTGGGCACACTGCTGGCTCATGTTCAGACTGTATGACAGGAGAAGGGTGACGTTTCGTGGCTGAGACCCACAGGAAAGTTGTTGTGTTGGTGGTGGATGAAAACACAGGGCTGTTTCTGTGTGATGTGAGCTGCTCTTTCTGAGTACTTGGACTGTGCTGCCTTTAGACATCCTGAAAGCATCCAGTCCTCTACTTCTCTCCAGTGTTGCCTTAACAATCAAGGAACTGTAAATTTCTTCTAGAGCAGTAATTAAGTGGCTTACAAGTGCCTGCTCCTCAAACCCCAGCTGAGAGCAGAAGCTCCAGCTGTGACCTGATGATTCAGCTTTGTTATTTCTGCCCCTTAACACACCATTTGGCATGACAATGACACAGCCAGCAGAAAGGAGACCTGAGGCAGGGGAGGGTCCAACTCACTCCCAGGTAAGTATGGCAGAGTTATAAGGTGTAGGAGAAGTTTAATCAGCTCCTCATTGCCTTCCTGGTGACACCTGAGGCAGAGGGGAGTCCAACTCACTCCCATGTCATGGTTATAAGGTCTAGGAGGAGTTTAATCAGCTCCTCATTGCCTTCCTGGTGACACCTGAGGCAGAGGGGCATCCAACTCACTCCCATGTCATGGTTATAAGGTCTAGGAGGAGTTTAAGCAGCTCCTCATTGCTTTCCTGGTGACACCTGAGGCAGAGGGGGTCCAACTCACTCCCATGTCATGGTTATAAGGTCTAGGAGGAGTTTAAGCAGCTCCTCATTGCCTTCCTGGTGACACCGAGGCAGAGGAGAGTCCAACTCACTCCATGTCATGGTTATAAGGTCTAGGAGGAGTTTAAGCAGCTCCTCATTGCTTTCCTGGTGTACCAGAGGAGAGTCCAACTCCATGTCATGGTATAAGGTCTAGGAGGAGTTTAAGCAGCTCCTCATTGCTTTCCTGGTGATACCTGAGGCAGAGGGGAGTCCAACTCACTCCCATGTCATGGTTATAAGGTCTAGGAGGAGTTTAAGCAGCTCCTCATTGCTTTCCTGGTGATACCTGAGGCAGAGGGGAGTCCAACTCACTCCCATGTCATGGTTATAAGGTCTAGGAGGAGTTTAGCAGCTCCTCATTGCTTCCTGGTGAACCTGAGGTAGAGGAGAGTCCAACTCACTCCCATGTCATGGTTATAAGGAGGAGTTTAAGCAGCTCATGCTTTCCTGGTGAGAGGTAGAGGAGAGTCCAACTCACTCCCATGTCATGGTTATAAGGTCTAGGAGGAGTTTAAGCAGCTCCTCACAGGAAAGAGAATATCTGAGGAAAACATGGAGAGATTTCAACTACTGGTGCAGTTCTTTCTGCTTCACTGACTCCCAGGATTTTAAGCAGAAAGGCCTGTCTCTAGTTTAAATCACAGCAGTTTAAAGGGTCTTCTGGTTTCTGCTAGTTTATGGCCTTCTAGGGACCATGGCAAAACCCAGGCACGTGGTGTGAGGCTCATTGATCCGACACAGGCTCCTTTGCCAGGCTGTGTGTCTCTCACCAAGGGAGGACTGAAGCTCAGGACCCTATTCTGGAGCAGAAGGAAGGCTGAACTGTCCCTGGATTTGCCCCATCACCTCATGTCCACACAACTCCTCCTGCCACAGCCTCGTGCCACCATGCAGTGTGCACCGCAGAACGCCAGAACACTAGAGGTTGGAAGGGTCCTCCAGAGATCATCCAGTCCAACCCCTGCCAAAGCAGCATCACCCAGGGCAGGACACACAGCAATGCATCCAGGCAGGCTTTGAATGTCTCCAGAAGAAATTCTGCACAGAGAGAGTGATTGCCCATTGGAATGTGCTGCCCAGGGAGGTGGTGGAGTCACCATCACTGGAGGTGTTTAGGAGGAGACTGGATGGGGTGCTTGGTGCCATGGGTTAGTTGATTAGGTGGTGTTGGGTGATGGGTTGGACATGATGATCTTGAAGGTCCCTTCCAACCTGGTCCATTCCATTCCATTCCATTCCATTCCATTCCATTCCATTCCATTCCATTCCGGAGAGTTCCAAATCCTCTCTGGGCAGCCTGCTCCAGTGCTCAGTCACCCTCACTCTAAAGAAGTTTCTCCTCAGGGTGAGAGGAGCATCAGTCTTGGGCAAGGCAATGCCAGGGCATTCTCACATGTTCTTCAGAAGTGGCTGTGGGGTTTCTGCTTGGTTTCCTTCGCCCTCCAACCATCCCAAGCAGTAAGTGCAGGCTGATGACAGACACTGGTGCAGGGGCCTCATTTCACTTGGGCGTTCACTTATGCTAAGGGAATAGCTCCCATGGGAAAGAAAAAAGAGGGGGGGGGGGAAGGAAAAGGGCAATCTTCCACTGGAAAATTGGCCAAGGAGCTAGCTCAGAAAGCAAACACATTGAGTAAGAAACCAGGTTTTATGATGGATTCTTGGGAGGAGCTGGTTTCAGTTATTTGGGTGATTAAAATCAGACTTTGGAAAAATACTGCAAGTGCCAAATGAGCTCTCTTCAAACTTCAGCTCTAAACCAAGCAGCATGTCACCAGGCAGGACACCTCCTCAAGAAACCCCAAACCTTGCAGCCCTGCCTCGCTCCTCATCTCTCCTTCACTGGCAGTGCACGTGCCAAAGCCTGCCTAATAACACTGCTAAAAGACATTCACACTCAGCTAAATGCTTTGGAGAGAGCTTCAGCTTGAAGAGTGAATAATCAAACCTCTCCTGATCCAAAGAAAATCTGCTGACATTTCTCTCCCATAGAGCTCACTCGAGAAGTTCCCTCCCCAGACACACCCCACTGAGAGCATCCAAGAGGAGGAGGAGGAGGAAAAGAGACCCAGGTTTCTCCTCACTGAACTGAAAGCTCTTGCTGACACAGAGGTGTCTGGAGAGATGCTGTCTGTCAGTCAGGCTGGGGAAGACTGCTGATGGACAGCCCAGAGCTGCTGGGGAGAGGACAGGGACCTGACTAGACACTGGAATCCTCTCCCAGGGGGAGTGGTGGATTCCCCTACACTGCACGGTTTTAAGACTCAGCTTGCCAGGGTGCTGGGCCAGCTCAGTTCAACTCCACCATCACCTAGAAAGGTTGGACCAGCTGGTCCATGGAATCCTTTCCAACCTGGCATTCAGTGGCTCTGTGTGAGCAGGCAGGAGGGATCCCATGGGAGTGACAGTCAGGCATCACCTGCACACACAACCATGAGGCATCTAGAGGAACACTCACCCATCAGATCGTTGATGTGGGCTCTGGATGGAGCAGCAGCCTGTTCTACTTCATGTGCAATAGCATCATGTCTGAATCTAGGTGTCCAGAGAAGGGCAACAGAGCTGGGGAAGGGTCTGGAGAACAGGGCTGGTGAGCAGCAGCTGAGGCACCTGGGGGTGTTTAGTCTGGAGAAGAGGAGGCTGAGGGGAGACCTCATTGCCCTCTGCAGCTCCCTGAAAGGAGGCTGGAGTGACATGAGGGTTGGTCTCTTCTGCCTAGTATCAGGTGATAGGACGAGAGGAATTGGCCTGGAATTGTGCCAGGGAAGGTTTAGGTTGGTGATTAGGAAAAATTTCTTTGCTGCAAGAGTGGTCAGGGATTGGAAGAGGCTGCCCAGGGAGGTGGTGGAGTCCCCAGCCCTGGAGGGGTTCATGAAATGTGTGGCCATGGCACTTGGGGACAGGGTTTAGTGGCCACGGTGGTGTTGGGTTGAGGGTTGCACTTGATGATCCCAGAGGCCTTTTCCAACCAACACAATTCTATGATTCTGTGAAAACCTATCAACATTGAGAGAGGTGAAAAATTCCTGTATCAGCAGCAGGGCTTCTCCCTGGCTCTGTGACACTGCTAGGCAGATCCAGGCACAGGGCCCACACTGACCCTGAATGGACACATCCGTGCAACCAGCAGCTGTATGCAATTCCTCTTCAGACCTTATGGAAACACATAAGAAACTCAATTTGTGACCTTGTGCTAATGGAGAACTGGGCACACCAAACATATTTACATCAAAGCCTAAGCACCACTGTAAGAGCCCAATTAAGGCCCTCAGCATATTTTCCAGGTGAAGCAGAAGTGCTTTGATTGGAAATGAGATTCAAAGCCTAATACAAAAGGTAACAAAGCAAATCCTGACTTCTCCCTATCTGTCAAACACCTCTTACAGAAACATCACCCACTCCTAAAAGGGGAAACTGAACCACCCTCCAAAGGAACAAGACCCTTCTGCTCTGCTGCAGCATGCAGAGGATACCTTAATGCACTCAAACACTTCAATTCTCAGTTGATTTTTTTCTGTTAGAGGATATTGTTATTACTATCATCATCATCATCATCGAATCATAGAATTGTCAGGGTTGGAAGGGACCTCAAGGCTCAGCCAGTTCCAACCCCCCTGCCATGGCCAGGGACACCTCACACTACAGCAGGCTGCTCACAGCCACATCCAGCCTGGCTGCAAAAACCTCCAGGCAGGAGGCTGCCACCACCTCCCTGGGCAACCTGTGCCAGCCTCTCACCACCCTCCTGGGGAACAACTTCTTCCTAACATCCAATCTTAATCTCCCCATTTCTAGTTTTGCTCCATCCCCTCCAGTCCTATCACTCCCTGACACCCTCAGAAGTCCCTCCCCAGCTTGCTTGGAGCCCCCTGCAGATACTGGAAGGCCACAAGAAGGTCTCCTAAGAGCCTTCTCTTCTCCAGACTGAACAGCCCCAACTCTCTCAGTCTGTCTCATAGCAGAGCAGCTCCAGCCCTCTGCTCATCCTTGTGACCCTTCTCTGGACACCTTCCAGCACCTTCAGATCCTTCCTGTAATAGAGGTTCCAGAACTGGACACAGAGCTCCAGGTGTGGTCTCAGCAGAACAGAGGGGGAGAATCACCTCCCTGGCCCTGCTGGCTATGCTTCTGCTGCTGCAGCCCAGGATGTGACTGGCTCTCTGGGCTGCAAGTGCTCCCTGTCCCTTGAGTCACAGCACCTGAGATCTGTTCTGCCAAACACAGAGTGAGGACTGAAAATAAGCAGGATGGAGACAGTGAAGAATAAAGTGTGGAGGGGAATGTCTGGGCCAAGGGTCACAGCTCCACTGCCCTGCTTCTCAGCATCTCCAGCCTGGCTGTACCTCCCTGAAACAAGTCAGAGAATCATAGAATGGTTTGGGTTGAAGGGGACCTCCAAAGCTCATCCAGTCCAACCCCCCGCAGCCAGCAGGGACATCTGCACCTAGAGCAAGTTGCTCAGAGCCCCAAACAACCTGACCTGCAATGGTGCCAGCCATGGGGCATCTACCACCTCTGGGCAACAGGAGTTGGTATCATAGTACCATAGTATCAGTCAGTTGGAAGGGACCACAAGGATCAGCTAGTTCCAACCCCCCTGCCATGGGCAGGGACACCCCACACCACATCAGGCTGGCCAGAGCCTCATCCAGCCTGGGCTTAAACACCTCCAGGGACAGGGCCTCAACCACCTCCCTGGATAACCCATTCCAGGGCTTCACCACTCTCATAGTGAAGAACTTCCTCCTCACAGCTAGCCTGAATCTCCCCACCTCCAGTTAGGCTCTCACCACCCTCAGGGTCAAACATTTCTTCCATCTCTCCAGGCTGAATCTCCCTCTTTCAGTTTCAAACCATCCTCCCCTTGTCCTGTTCCAACAGGCCCTGCTCAAAAGTCTGTCCCCAGCTTTCTGCCTGCCCCCTTTAAGCCCTGAAAGGCCACCAGAAGGTCTCCCTAGAGCCTTCTCTCCTCCAGGCTGAGCAAGCCCAACTTTCTCAGCCTGGCCTCACAGCAGAAGGGTTCCAGATGTCCTCTACATGCAGGCATGGGCTGGGTGGGGAGAAGGAAGGTCAGAAGAGAAGGAAGACATGTAGTCATTTCCACATCCCCGGGAAGCCAAGACATGCTCCCCTGTCCCCCCTGCGTGGCACTGCAGCCACAGCAAACCCTGCACAGCCCTGGGTGTAACCCTTGGGTTACACTGCAATTTGACTTCTTTTTTTTTTTTTTTTGTGATGAGACAAACCCTGAATTTGTCCTTTTGGTTGAGTTTTCAGGTTCATTCAAGAGACAGGTTCAGCAAGACCACCAGCACTTCCTCCCTGCGCTCCCCTCAGCAACCATCCGAAATTATCCCTGACTGCAGCATCTCCCAGCGTGGCTGCTGAGGGGTGCCGAGGCAGCAGAGGGGAGATGGACAGCTCTGATTAAGCTCAATATTGCTCCTCTGGACAGGCATTCCATCTGCAAAGAGTGTCCAAACAGTTTGTTGTAATCAGAGGAGGAACAGCCTGAACCAGCCTCACTCACACACACACACACACACACACAGAGACGGGCTGAAAATAGCAGGAGCTCAGCAGAAGGTATTTGGCAGGCGAAGACCACGAGTGTGATTCTCATCTCTGCAATTTCATTTCACCATCACAGCCTGAGATATGAGTCCAGTGCACCAGCACTGTTCCAAAGCCATAATTAAAATCAGACTTGGGGAGCAAGCATCATAAGTTGCTTATTATTTCTGGAATCTGTAGGTACTAAAAATGTCCCCAGACTACTCATCATTACAAGGCTGCTGGAGGAAGCCTCCTCCTCTTCCTAATTTTTTCCAGGTCAACAGTAAGTTGTTCAGGCTCCTGAAGCCACTTTACAAACTCAAGACAAAAGCATCAGCCCGGAGTTTTGACTTTTCCCCAGCAGCAATGAGAGGTTGCACAGCCTGAAGTGCACCTCACATGCCTCTGTGCCTCCCTGTAGCCATGGGCAGTTCAAGAGTGGGGGATGCCCATTGGAGATCCCAGCACAAAGGTGCCCTAACCTCATGCCAACCCCCATCATCCTCCCCAGCTGCTTGTGGAGTTTTGATCATCTCCTGGCATCTTCTCCATTCCTGTGGCCAGGCAACGCTGGAAGTTGCCAAAACCCAGCCCCAGCATAGGAGCTGAGCCTGTGATCAGCATGACTGTCATATGGTATGAGCTAGGACTTGGCCACCTCCTTCAGCTGCAGTATCAGCCAGGGATTCTCTTCTTTTAAAAAACCTTCTATTTATTTCTTTAAAAACCAGCACCCAAGAACTGCTGACCTCCCTCAAAAGCTTAGAAAGACCCACCAAGAAAATTTACAAGGACCTTCAACACCAGGCAATCCCATCCCACTTGGAAGAGACCCAAGGAACTGAGGTCATTACACCTGCAGTACTGAGGCCACTTCTGATGCCCCCAGCAGAAGAAGGACATGGAAGTGTTGGAGCAGGTCCAGAGGAGGCCACAAGGATGATCAGAGGGCTGGAGAACCTCCCCTAAGGGGACAGGCTGAGAGTGTTGGTGTCATTCAGTCTGGAGAGGAGAAGGCTGCAAGGAGACTTTAGAGCAGCCTTCCAGTACCTGAAGGAGGTTACAGCAGAGCTGGGGAGGGACTTTTTGACAAGGGCTGGGAGTGACAGGATGAGGGACAATGGCTTTGAGCTGGAAGAGAGGAGATTTAGTCTGAAGATCAGGAAGAAATTCTTTCCAGTGAGGGTGGTGAGACACTGGAACAAGTGCCCAGGGAGGCTGTGGATGTTCCCCCTCTGGAGGTGTCCAAGGCCACGCTGGATGGGGCCTTGAGCAACGTGGTCCATTTGGAGGTGTCCCTGCCCATGGCAGGAGTGTTGGAACTCGATGATCTTTCAGGTCCCTTCCAACACAAACCATCTATGATCACATGACTATACAGAAGCCTTCCTGTTGCTATGACTTAGGTAACAGAGAAGAAAGCCCAAGCTCCTTCAACCAGACATCTGGGCTGAATTTGTGTCACTTCCAGCTCTGCTTCCCCAGATGGACGGATGCCCGAAACCAGCAGCGGGGTCGTCTGCTGGCACAAGTGCTGTAGAGTCAGCTGATGGCAAAAAACGAGGCAGAAGGCTGCAAAATGCACATTTTGGCCCTGAATAGCAACGGTGGCTTCCCTGAATTCTTTTTGATGGGGCTAAACCCCCCCCTGGAACAGCTTCTGAGGAAGGCAGAGAGCGTTGGGAAGCCAGCAGCGATGCCGGCGGCGAACTAGAGGATGGCGATCTTCCAGGAGCGAAACGAAGTGTTTGACTTTCCACACAACTCCTTGCAGGCTGCATATTTATGCATTTAGGAATAGAAAGCCACACTTGTGCCCATTGTCAGCTGTACAAGTTCCACAGCACTGATGGGAACTCAAACTGCACCAGTGCTGCCTGGATCAGCAGCTCGTGGCTGATGACTTCTCTAAGCTGGTTCTCATTTTCATAGAATCTTAGAATCAATAAGGTGGGAAAAGACCTCAGAGATCAGCAAGTCCAACCTGGCACCCAGCACCTCATGACTACTAAACCATGGCTCCAAGTGCCACATCCAAGCCCTTTTTGAACACCTCCAGGGATGGGGACTCCACCACCTCCCTGGGCAGCACATCCCAATAGCCAATTACTCCTTCTGGGAAGAACTTTCTCCTCACCTCCAGCCCAAACCTCCCCTGGCACAGCTTGAGACTGTGTCCTCTTGTTCTGTTTCTGGATGCCTGGGAGAAGAGACCAACCCCCACCTGGCTACAACCCCCCTTCAGGGAGTTGTAGAAAGCAAAAAGGTTTCCCCTGAGCCTCCTCTTCTGCAGGCTAAGCAACCCCAGCTCCCTCAGCCTCTCCTCACAGGGCTGTGCTCCAGACCCCTCCCCAGCTTTGTTGCCCTTCTCTGGACACCTTCCAGCAGCTCAACATCTTTCCTAACTTGAGGAGCCCAGAACTGGACACAGGACTCAAGGTGTGGCCTAAGCAGTGCTGAGCACAGGGCAGAATGACTTCCCTGCTCCTGCTGGCCACACTGTTCCTGATCCAGGCCAGGATGCCATTGGCCTTCCTGGCCCCCTGGGCACACTGCTGGCTCCTGTTCAGCTGCTGTCAACCAGTACCCCAAAAGACATTAGGTTAAACTCCAGAAGAGCCTTACTGACAGACTGGGGATAGACAAATCATCCACATCCAGACCTCAGAGTTTAAAACAAAAGGGGTTGATGCAAATGGCATCAAGTGGACCAGCAGGAAAGTTAGGCAGGCTAGAAGGCTTAGAAGGCTTGCAGTGATAGGATGAGGGGCAATGGTTTGAAACTGGAGCAGAGCAGATTTAGGTTGGACATCAGGAGGAAGTTCTGCACAATGAGGGTGGTAAAACGCTGGAACAGGTGGCCCAGGAGGTTGAGGCCCCATCTCTGGAGACATTCAAGGTCAAACTTGATGTGGCTGGGGGTTTCAGAAACATCTGACTGCAGGGGGTTGGACAAAATGGTCTTTAAGGGTCCCTTTCAACCCAATGCAATCTGTGACTCTGTGAAGAGCTCAGAGGGTTGTGTTCAGTGGTGCAGTCGAACTGGAGACCTGCAGCTTGTGCTGTTCCCCAGGGGAGAGGACTGGATATAGTTTGTTCAACATTTTCATCAATGACCTGGGTGAAGGGATGGAGTGGACCCTCAGTCAGCCAGTTTGCTGATACAATATACAATAATCCAATACACCAGGTTGGAAGAGACCTTCAAGATCATCGCCTCCAACCCATCAACCAGTCCAACCCACCCAAACAACTAAACCATGCAGCCAAGCACCCCATCAAGTCTCCTCCTGAACACCTCCAATGAAGGTGACTCCACCACCTCCCTGGGTAGCCCATTCCAATGGGCAATCACTCTCTCTGTGTAGAACTTCTTCCTAACATCCAGCCTAAACCTGCCCTGGCGCAGCCTGAGACTGTGTCCTCTTGTTCTGGTACTGGCTGCCTGGGAGAAGAGACCAACCTCTGCCTGGCTACAACCTCCCTAGGATGATGATGATGATGATGATGATGATGATGATGATGATGATGATGGGGTGGAGATGCTGACACCCATCAGACTGTGCTGCCATCCAGTATGATCTGACCAGGCTGGGGAGCTGGGCAGAGGGAACACTGTGAAGTTCAGCAAGGGCAAGTGTAGGGTCCTGCACCTGGGGAGGAACAACCTCCTGCAATACTACAGGTGAGGGGGGACCTGCTGGGAAGCAGCTCTGCAGAAAAGGACCTGGGAGTGCTGGGGGCAAATTCCCCACGAGCCAGCAATGTGCCCTCATGGCAAAGAAGGCCAAGGGGCTCCTGGTGTTCATACAGAAGAGTGTGGCCAGCAGCTCCAGAGACATTCTCCGCCACCTCTACTCTGCCCTTGTTAGGACATGTCTGGAGTGCTGGGCCTAGTTCTGGTTTCTGCACAGGGAAGTGCTGGGACAAGGGGCAATGGGCACACACTGGAACCCAGGAGGTTCCATGTGGACAGGAGGAAAAACTTCTTTGTTGTGAGGGTGCTGGAGGCCTGGAGCAGGCTGCCCAGAGAGGCTGTGGAATCTCCTTCTGTGGAGAGATTCCAAACCCAGCTGAACATTGTGATCATGGTTAAGCTGTTGTGGGTGCCCTGCTTTAGCAGGGAGATTGGACTGAATGATCTCCAGAGGTCCCTTCAATCCCCCACCATGCTGGGATTCTGTGGTTAGGCAACAATACATTATGACCCCTAATTAGTATGGTTTTGAGGCAGCAGATCCCCTTTTCAAGAACTCAAACCAAAACCATGACTGACAAAATGTTTTGCCATTCAACTACAGCTTTCAAGTAGAGCCTGGATTAGTCTCAAGGAGGGATCTTTCCAATTAAAAGGAAATTAAAACCCCAGCCAGCTTCAGCATTGGCAGAATGGAAATGTTGCCAGGGCTCTTGATTTCTTCCATGGCAATCTGGCTCTGCAGGAGTCAGCAGCTTTAGCAAACACAAGCAATCCATGCTCTCACTTTTGAGGCCATCTTCTTCAGGCACATCCATCGATTCAGAGAATGGTTTGAGTTGGAAGGGACCTTAAAGCTCATCCAGTTCCAATCCCCCCTGCCACGGGCAGGGACACCTCTCACCAGCCCAGCTTGCTCAAGGCTTCATCCAACCTGGCCATGAACACCACCAGGGAGGAGGCAGCCACAGCCTCCCTGGGCAACCTGTGCCAGTGTCTCACCACCCTCACTGGAAAGAATTTCTTCCTCATCTCCAGTCTCAATCTCCCCTCTTTGAGCTCAAAGCCATTGTCCCTTGTCCTATCACTACAACCCCTTGTCAAAAGTCCCTCCCCAGCTCTCCTGCGGGAGAGGCACTGGAAGGCTGCTCTAAGTTCTCCTTGGAGCCTTCTCTTCTCCAGGCTGAACAGCTCCAACTCTCTGACTGAGGACCACCAAAAGCCCAAGAAGCTGCTGAGTGAGGCTTAATCTTGCACAGCAGCAGAATCACATCAAACTGAACAGCAGCTACCAATGAGCTAAAATGATACTATTTTAAGGGAGAGGGGAAAAAAAAATGCAGGGCAAGATCTTAATAGATATTCATTTATTCTCTCTCAATCCTGCAAGAAACTTCCTGACTCATGACAAGGGATGAAGGATGATGCATCTGAAAGCTAACATGTGCAACCAAATTAGGCTTTTAATTGGGAATTCAGCTTTTCCCCATTGACCCCAAAGAGCAGGAATCACACTTGGCTGTCAGTCACCACTGCAGACTGGCAATCCACCCTTCAGGGGGTGCACACAAAGGGGGAGCTCTGTCAAGTCTTTCATTTTTCCTAACAGATGATTTAACTTTGACTTCACAGGGTAAGAAGCATCATCTCCATTCTGTCAGTATCTGGGATCTCATCCCCAGATCCAAGCTGCTGTGGCAGAGCAGGCTCTACATGCACTAAAGGTATTGACATGGTCTAGTCATGAGGTCTGTGGTGACAGGTTGGACTTGATGATCTTTGAGGTCTCTTCCAGCCCTGGTGGTACTGTGATAGTGTGTGAACTTTGACTCAAATCCCACAGGTTTTGACCTGGACAGGCTGGAGAGTTGGGTGGAGGGGAACCTCATGAAGTTCAGCAAGGGCAAGTGTAGGGTCCTGCACCTGGAAGAAATAATCTCCTGCACCAATACTGGTGAGGGGTCACCCACTGGAAAGCAGAGAAGGATGTGGGAGTGCTGGTGGACAAAATGTTCCCCATAAGCCAGCAATGTGCCCTCAAGGCCAAGAAGGCAAATGGTCTCCTGGGCTGGCTTAAGAAGAGTGTGGCCAGAAGGTCAGGGGAGATTCTCATCCCCCTTTATTCTGCCCTAATGAGGCCATATCTAAAGCACAGGGTCCAGTTCTGGGCTCCCAGTTCAAGTGAGACAGAGAGATACTGAAGATAGTCCAATGGACACTAGGAAGACGCTGAGGGGCCTGGAGCATCTCTGTGAGGAGGAAAGGCTGAGAGCCCTGGGGCTGTTGAGCCTAGAGAAGAGCAGCCCCAGAGAGGATCTGAGCAATGCTCAGCAAGAGCTCAAGGGAGGCAAGAAGATGGAGCCAGTGGTGCCCAGTGACAAGACAAGGAGCAAAGGGCACAAATTGGAACCTAAGAGGTTCCACCTGAAGATGAGGAGAAACCTTTTTGTTGTGAGGGTTCTGGAGGCCTGGAGCAGGCTGCCCAGAGAGGTTGTGGAGTCTCCTTCCCAGGAGAGCTTCCAAGCCCAGCTGGGCACTGTGCTCCTGGGCAAGCTGCTGTGGGTGCCCTGCTTTTAGCAGGGGGGTTGGACTGGATGACCCCCAGCGGTCTCTTCCCACCCCAGCATGCTGAGATTCTGTGAAGTGTTAAGATTGCCAGGCCACACTTGCTGCAAATCTGCCTGCTTATCCTCTGTAAGTGGCTTTCTGTGATTTGGTTTCTCCTAAGAACAAAGAGGAAGGTGCTGGGATCTCGGACTGGACACTGCTTTTCCCCCAAATGTCAAATACAGGGTGTGGGAAACAGTGGAAATGCTCTAAGACAAACTTGTACACAAAAATCTGAGCTGAGGAGAAACTGTTAAGAGGAGCTATGAAACTTGTAGGTGCTCTCTAAAGCCTATTGAGATGCATTAATGGGCAGCACTTAAGCACAAGAGCTCAACACCACAGCATTGTGTCTCTAGATGAAGTGTTTACAGACCTGAACCTCAAGCAAAGCTCTTTAAAATGCAAATCTCTGTGACAGGAATTGCCACTAATACCTTTCCTTTGTCCACAGGGCTCAGCCAGACCCATCAGCACTAACCTGGATGTGGTTTTGAATGACATCTGAGCCATTAGCAGGGAAGGGGTGCAAGAGTCAATGAGTGATGTCTAAATCTCCCCAAGAATGTGAGAACTTGGCAATAGGGAGCTCAACAATGGATAAACAGGCATAGCTGGCTGGGTCTTGTCACTCACAGATTGCATTGGGTTGGAAGGGACCCTCAAAGGTCATCTTGTCCAACCTCCCTGCAGTCAGCAGGGACACCTCCAACTAGAGCAGGCTGCCCAGGGCCGCAGCAAGCCTGATCTTCAGTGTCTCCATGGATGGGGCTTCAACCACATCCCTGGCAACATGTTCCAGTATTTCACCACCCTCATTGTGCAGAAATTCCTCCTGATGTCCAACCTTAAACTACCCTGCTGCAGAGTTTTGGCACTGGACATCCAACCCAGCTCTGGCTTTACTACCTAAGGCAGCTGCTCAGAAATGTGCTTAGTGTAAACAGCTCCAGACTAGGCTAAAATACGCCATGCCTGTGTCAATTCCTTTCTGTCCCAATGCAGATCTAAGCCCTGCATGGATCCCAAGCTGCCCTGGCATGGCTGTGCACCCCTGCTCTACCAAAGCACCACCAGCCCTGCATTGTGATCAGCTTGCAGGCAATTAGTTCCCCTCGCTCCTCAAGATTCCGAGCTGCAGATGTTCTGTCTCCCCTGCCAGAGTGAGGGGCTTTAAAACTATCATAAACAAACAGGCCTCATTTAAAAAGAATCATTTCATCCTGAAAGGGCACATCTCTCTTTTTTATGCCTGTGTAAATCAAAATTGGCTCCATTGATTTTGCTGGAAGCTTCCACAAAGCCATGATGCGCTTGCAGAGCTGAGGCGGGAGGGACTGAGACCCAGCTGAAACAAGAGGAGGCACCAATCCCACCCTCAGCGTGGAGCTTTCTCCTGAGCACATCCTGCTCCCATTTCCCCCAGTCTGACCCCATGAAAATGATGCCAGGTTCTCATCCTTCCCTGTTCATGGGTTCAAGAGTCTGCCCTGAGGACTGACACCAAAGAATGGGATGGGATGGGATGGGACAGGATAGGATAGGATAGGATAGGATAGGATAGGATAGGATAGGATGGAATGGGGTAGGATAGGATAGGATAGGATAGGATAGGATAGGATAGGATAGGATAGGAATGGATAGGATGGAATGGAATATAGTAGAATGGCATAGAATATAATAGAATGGCATAGAATGGCATAGAATAGAATAGAATAGAATAGAATAGAATAGAATAGAACAGAATAGAATAGAATAGAATAGAATAGAATAGAATAGAATAGAATAGAATAGAATAGAATAGAATAGAATAGAATAGAAATAGAAATAGAATTAACCAGGTTGGAACAGACCTTTGAGATCATCGAGTCCAACCTATCACCCAACACCATCTGATCAACTAAACCATGGCACCAAGTGCCCCAACCAGGCTCTTTTTAAACACCTCCAGGGATGGTGACTCCACCACCTCCCTGGGCAGCACATCCCAAGGGCCAATCACAGCAACCACAGGTTTGTGCTGAGATGGCTCAGCAAAGCCTGGGCAGAATTGCAGTTCCCCAGTCCCATGCTCAGGCAGAATTCAAACTGGGTTAGAAGAGACCTCTGAAGGTCATCCAGTCCAATCCCCCTGCACTAAGCAGGGACACTCCTCAACTAGAGCAGGTTGCTCAGAGCCCCACCAAGCCTGACCTTGAATGTCTCCAGAGATGTGGCCTCCACCACCTCCCTGGGTAACCTGTTACAGCGCTCCACCACCCTCACGGTAAAGAACTTGGTCCTAATGGCCAACCTAAATCCACCCTGCCCTAGATAAAAAACCACTGCCCCTCAGCCTATCACCACAGGCCCTTGCCAAAAGTTCCTCCCCAGCTCTCCTACAGCCCCCTTCAGGTACTGAAAGGTTGCTGTTAGGTCTCCCCAGAACCTTATCTTCTCCAGGCTGAACAACCTTTTCTTCTGTTTCTGAGACTCCTTCTGTTTCTGAGACTCCTTCTGTTTCTGGGACTCCTCTTCTGTTTCTGGGACTCCTTTTCTTCTGTTTCTGAGACTCCTTTTCTTCTGTTTCTGAGACTCCTTCTGTTTCTGGGACTCCTCTTCTGTTTCTGGGACTCCTTTTCTTCTGTTTCTGAGACTCCTTTTCTTCTGTTTCTGAGACTCCTTCTGTTTCTGGGACTCCTCTTCTGTTTCTGGGACTCCTTTTCTTCTGTTTCTGAAACTCCTTCTGTTTCTGGGAATCCTCTTCTGTTTCTGGGACTCCTTTTCTTCTGTTTCTGGGACTCCTTTTCTTCTGTTTCTGGGACTCCTTTTCTTCTGTTTCTGAGACTCCTTTTCTTCTGTTTCTGAGACTCCTTCTGTTTCTGGGACTCCTCTTCTGTTTCTGGGACTCCTTTTCTTCTGTTTCTGGGACTCCTTCTCTTCTGTTTCTGGAACTCCTTTTCTTCTGTTTCTGAGACTCCTTCTGTTTCTGGGACTCCTTTTCTTCTGTTTCTGAGACTCCTTCTGTTCCTGGGACTCCTTCTCTTCTGTTTCTGAGACTCCTTTTCTTCTGTTTCTGAGACTCCTTCTGTTTCTGGGACTCCTCTTCTGTTTCTGGGACTCCTCTTCTGTTTCTGGGACTCCTTTTCTTCTGTTTCTGGGACTTCTCTTCTGTTTCTGGGTCTCCTTTTCTTCTGTTTCTGAGACTCCTGTTTCTGGGACTCCTTCTCTTCTGTTTCTGGGACTCCTCTTCTTCTGTTTCTGGGACTCCTCTTCTTCTGTTTCTGGGACTCCTCTTCTTCTGTTTCTCTCCTTTCTTTTTAAAGGTGTTTGGAGGGTTTATTTTGGGGATCTGTGGTGGTTTTTTTTTGGGTTTTTTTCAGTAATGAAAGCTCTCCCTAGAGCCTCCTCTTTTCCAGGCTGAACACCCCCAGCTTCTCTCAGCCTTTCTCTGTAGGAGAGGTGCTCCAACCCATTTTTGTGGCCTTCCCCTGGATCTTTTCCATCAGGCCCACGTCCTTCTTGTGCTGAGGGCTCCAGAGCCCTTTGTTATTAAGCAGAAGCTCCAATTGGGCCTCATCACTTGAAGCAAAACCTCCTAAATGAAAAGGACCCACACTTAGACACTGTTTAGGCTCTTCTTACACTTGCTGTAGACCCCAGAATTAACCATAACAACCTGGAGCAACCCTGCAGAGTGTCAGCCTGCTCCTTGTTATATGGCTTTGGTAGGTAGGAGTGAAAGGGTGAATAACAACTTTCACAGCTTCCCTGCAGTCCCACAAATGTAAATATTTTGATCAAGTGCTTCCAAGGCAAACCTACAGTAAAGCTGAAAAATGGCCCCCGTAATATTTAAACTAAATCCTCCTCTTTGACCTAACAAAGCTAACCTTACAAGGTGGCACTTAAGGGAGCCATTCATTTGAATTCCAAATCTCTCTTCTCTTCCCTGCTTAAGAAGCAGGGAGCAGCTGACACACAGGATGGGCAACTGTGGTCTCTCTCTGTGCTTTAGTGAGGGAATCGAACAGGGGCCTCTGCTGAGCCCTCAGCCAACGTTTGCAAAGCAGTGGGGTAAAGAGGTCTGAGGCCAGTTCTCTATCCCATTTAGGTGGAGAGAATTGAAGTTCTAGAGTATTAATCAAGCTGTTCTTCAAAACAAAGAGCAGAGAGAATCCAGCCATTCTCAGTGCAGGACCAGTGATTGCAAATGCATTCCCAGGAGCAAGCAAAATGAAGGTATGAAGTTATTCACTACAGCCATAGCCAGCAAGACAAGAAGTGGAGACTTTCAAGGTCCACCTGGATGTGTTTAGAATGGAGTAGAATCACAGAATCACCAAGGTTGGAAGAGACCTCAAAGATCATCAAGTCCAAGCTGTCACCACAGACCTCATGAACAAACCACGGCACCAAGTGCCACGTCCAAGCCCCTCTTGAACACTTCCAGGGTTGGTGACTCTACCACCTCCCTGGGGAATAGAATAGAATAGAATAGAATAGAATAGAATAGAATAGAATAGAATAGAATAGAATTAACCAGGTTGGAAAAGACCTTGGAAATCATCAAGTCCAACCTATCACCCAGCACCATCTGATCAACTAAACCATGGCATCAAGCACGCTATGAAGTCTCCTCCTAAACACCCCCAATGATGGTGACTCCACCACCTCCCTGGGCAGACCATTCCAATGGGCAATCACTCTCTCTGTATAGAACTTCCTCCTAACATCCAGCCTAAACCTCCCCTGGCACAGCTTAAGACTGTGTGCTCTTGTTCTGGTGCTGCTTGCCTGGGAGAAGAGACCAACCCCCACCTGGCTACAACCTCCCTTCAGGTAGTTGTAGAGAGCAAGAAGGTCGCCCCTGAGCCTCCTCTTCTCCAGGCTAAGCAACCCCAGCTCCCTCAGCCTCTCCTCACAGGGCCTGTGCTCCAAACCCTGCCTTAGGTGACACAGCTTTGGGAGGGGGGTTGGACTTGATGATGTCCAGAGGTCCCTTCCAAACCCCTAGTATTCTGTGATTCTAAGTGATGGTCTGCAGTGGCAGGAGGATCAGGCTCTGGACACCACTAAGAGGCAGAGCAGTCATGCAGATGAGCCTGTCCAACTGCAGGTTAAGTCTGAGCCTTCCTAGAATCACAGAACTTATACAATACAATACAATACAATACAATACAATACAATACAATACAATAAATCCAGGTTGGAAGAGACCTTCAAGATCATCGTGTCCGACCCATCAACCAATCCAACCCACCTAAACAACTAACCCATGGCACCCCAGCAAGTCTCCTCCTGAACATCTCCAGTGATGGTGACTCCACCACCTCCCTGGGCAGCACATCCCAATGGGCAATCACTCTTTCTGTATAGAACTTCTTCCTAACATCCAGTCTAAACCTCCCCTGGCGCAGCCTGAGACTGTGTCCTCTTGTTCTGGTGTTGCCTGCCTGGGAAAAGAGACCAACCTCTGCCTGTCTACAATCTCCCTTCAGGTAGTTGTAGAGAGCAATAAGGTCACCCCTGAGTCTCCTCTTCTCCAGGCTAAGCAACCCCAGCTCCCTCAGCCTCTCCTCACAGGGCTGTGCTCCAAACCCCTCACCAACTTTGTTGCCCTTCTCTGGACACCTTCCAGCAAGTCAACCTCCTTCCTAAACTGAGGAGCCCAGAACTGGACACAGGACTCTAGGTGTGGCGTAACCAGTGCAGTGTACAGGGGCAGAATGACCTCCCTGCTCCTGCTGGCCACACTCTTCCTGTTGGTTGGAAAAGACCTCTGAGACCACTGAGTGCAACCATCAGCCCAACAGCACCGCGGCCATTAAGCCACGTGCCCAAGTGCCAGGGCCACACCTCCAGGGACGGTGAGGCCACCACCTCGCTGGGCAGCCTGCTCCGATGCCTGAGCACTCCTTCACTAAAGAAATGTTTCCTCCTATCAAACCTAAAGCTCCCCTGGCACAATTTCAGGCAATTTCCTTTCTTTCCATCACTTGAGAGAAGGGAGAAGGGCCCAACCCCCCACCTCACTGCAACCTCCCTTTGGGTAGTCTCTCCCAGTTGGAAGACACGCTGATATTCACAGCAATTTAGCACTACAGCATGCCCTTAACTAGCTGCTACCTTTCACCTGAGAGATGAAGAGGGTGAAGATGGTTGCACTTGGGGATTTCTGCATTATCATGCTGGGACTTTATCTACAGTTAGCATCTGGAGCTCTATTTTGCAAATGTTGGGTGGAAGAAACCCAAACCCTCCCTTCACACAGCATCAAAGGGCATGAATGCCACTCTGGGGTCATTAGAAGGGCTGTGCTTAGTAGGTTGAGAGAGGTTCTCCTGCCCCTCTACTCTGCCCTGCTGAGACCACACCTGGAATATTGTGTCCAGTTCTGGGCCCTTCAGTTCAAGAAGGACCTCAGGGGACTGCTGGAGAGAGTTCAGTGCAGAACATCTCCCTGCTGAGGGCTCTTGAGCTTGGAGCAGAGGAGCCTGAGGGGTGACCTCATTCATGGTGATAAAGATGTGCAGGGCAGTGTTGGGAGGACAGAGCCAGGCTCTGCTCAGGGATGTCCTGTGATAGGACAAGGGGCAGTGGGGGCAAGCTGGAGCAGAGGAGGCTACATGAGAACAGAAAGAAAAACTGTTTCACTGTGAGGGTTCCAGAGCCCTGGAGAAGGCTGCCCAGAGAGGCTGTGGAGTCTTCTTCTCTGGAGACACTCATACCCCACCTGGGTGCATTCCTGTGTGACCTGCCCTAGGTGACCTTGCTCTGGCAGAGGGCTTGGACTGGATGATGTTTCCTTGCCCCTTCCAAGCCCCAACACTCTGTCATTCTGTGTGAACACAACATAATTCTTGGCACACAGAGGCAGCGATATGAGGCACTGCGGCCCCCACTCCTTTACGGCATGACTTAGAATGCAATATTCCTTGTGATTCTATGTCCCTAGCAAAAGAGAAACCCTAACTAAAACATATCAAAGAGGTTCTCCACGTATCTTGACCTCAGGAATGCAGCTTTTCTGGTCAGAAAGAGCGGAGAGCAAACATCTGTGCAGGCACAGCTAAGTGACGTGAAAGGGAAAAACTTCTCTCCTCTGTCTGACTTGTGAAGTTGATAACATGTAAGTTATAACTTGCACAAGACATGATAAACTCTGTCCTTCACAGAAAGAAATGCACTGTTACCATGGCTTACTGTAAACACCTCTCAGGGGATAGCAGCTCCTAATCAAGAGGCAGCTCCGTAATGGACTTGTTGAGCGGTGACATTTCCTACAACGCTTGGCACAGGCTGAGTAATGATCCTGTTGTGGTGACTACCAGATAAGGTTCACCACTAAGACAGGGTACAAAGTGTGGGGATTTTGACTGCATTAAGCCCAAAATTTACAAACAGGAACCTGAAATGTTTGACAGCCACAGGAAGGAAAAGCCACCAGGAGAACAGTGTGTTAAGGTGGGGAAAGGATCTTGGGCTTGGAGCTGTAATTTAAGTCAATTTTCATCCAGCTCTGGGCTGCATCAGGAGCAGTGTGACCACTAGGAGGAGGGAGAGGAGAATGGCATCCCACCTGGAGAACTGCATCCAGTTACAGGGCCCCCAACACAAGAAGGACATGGAAGTGTTGGAGAAAATAGAATAGAATAGAATAGAATAGAATAGAATAGAATAGAATAGAATAGAATAGAATAGACCACATTGGAAGACACCTTCAAGATCATCATGTCCAACCTATCATCCAACACCACCTAAGCAACTAAACCATGCAACCAAGCACCCTATCATGTCCCCTCCTAAACACCTCCCATGATGGTGACTCCACCACCTCCCTGGGCAGCACATGCCAATGGGCAATCTCTCTTTCTGGGAAGAATTTCTTACTAACATCCAGCCTAAACCTCCCCTGGCACAGCTTGAGACTGTGTCCTCTTGTTCTGGTGCTGCTTGCCTGGGAGAAGAGACCAACCCCCTCCTGGCTACAACCTCCCTTCAGGGAGTTGTAGAGAGCAAGAAGGTCACCCCTGAGTCTCCTCTTCCCCAGGCTAAGCAACCCCAGCTCCCTCAACCTCTCCTCACAGGGCTTGTGTTCCAAACCTCTCACCAACTTTGTTGCCCTTCTCTGGACAATGGCTTTGAGCTGGAAGAGGAGAGGTTGAGACTGGAGATGAGGAAGAAATTCTTTCCAGTGAGGGTGGTGAGACATTGGAACAGGTTGCCCAGGGAGGCTGTGGATGCCCCCTCTCTGGAGGTGTTCAAGGCCATGTTGGGTGGGGCCTTGAGCAATGTGGTCCATTTGGAGGTGTCCCTGCCCATGGCAGGAGTGCTGGAACTGGATGATCTTTAAGCTTCTGTCTGACTTGTGAGGTTGATAACATGCAAGTTCAACTCAAACCATTCTGTCAATCGATGAAACTATGACTCCATGAATTTTATGTGTGATAGTGCAAGGGGCAAACTCACTTCCATACCACTGTGGGAGCAAATGGCTCATCACTGGACAGTTAAGAGAGAAGAGTCCATGGCCACCAGTGCTATCCAAGGGCCCCAGTGCTATCAGACACAACGGTGGAAGGATTATGCACAACAGCTCAGTTCCCTGCAGCTCCCGGGGCTCTACCCCCCAGTGAGGAGCTGACATGAGAGGATAAGACAACTCCATTAGGAGCCCATATCACTTCTCTGCAGTGCTTCCCACGAGCAGATGGAGCAGCTCTTCAGCCAAATGCACCGTGACTCCTGCTTTCCACAGCAGCATCTGGGATGCTTCCTAGCGCGGGGGGACGCACAATGGACTCCGATTCATCACCCGTCCCCCGTGCGACTCGAGGTTCAGCCGAAGAATCTGGTGGCAAAGGCTCCTCAGCAGCAAGGAGTGAGGGGTCAAGTGCTTCCCCAGGATTCATCTTTACCAAACAGAGCTGCCTGCAGAGGAATGCCACTGCTGAGCTGTGGCAACAACTAGGGCCAGGCAGGAGGAGGGAGCTGAAGCAATGTCTCCGTTTCAACCGAAACGAATCTGAACATAATGATAGAGTTATTAAAACAAACTCTCTTTATTGCCCTAAGAAACAAACTAAGAGATGTAGTTAGAGCCCCATAATTTCCTGCTCACACACAGTTTGATCTGAGGATAATGGGCACTAGCACCATTTTGCTGTGCCTTCGACAAAAGGACTCTAATACCTTCCAACCATTTAATCAACATCCAGTGCAGGCAGTGAATAGATAATTGAAATCTAAGTACTGTCATCCATATCCCCTTTGGGAAAGCGACACAGTAAGCATTATATCAATCCATTAGGCCATCCTTTGATGTGGGTTTTATTCTCATTAAACTATGTTTTAGCCTCAAGGTTTCTTTTCCACCCACACCCCACCCCCCCCACCTCCACCTCCCACCTCTCTGTGACGTGTGGGTGCCAGCAGAGAATCCAAACCCACCCCGCTTGCTGCAGAGGCAACAAACTACAGCTTTACAAGCATGTCAGAAATACAGAGCTGCCTGTTTCATTTCTTGTTTACCAAACACACTCCACCTGGAGTGCTGTGTCCAGTTCTGGGCCCCTCAGTTTAAGAAGGACATTGAGACTCTTGAACGTGTCCAGAGAAGGGCAACCAGGCTGGGGAGGGGTCTGGAGCACAGCCCTGTGAAGAGAGGCTGAGGGAGCTGGGGTTGCTTAGCCTGGAGAAGAGGAGGCTCTGGGGAGACCTTCTTGCTCTCTACAACTCCCTGAAGGGAGGTTGTAGCCAGGTGGGGGTTGGTCTCTTCTCCCAGGCAAGCAGCACCAGAACAAGAGGACACAGTCTCAAGCTGTGCCAGGGGAAATTTAGGCTCAAAGTGAGGAGAAAGTTCTTCACAGACAGAGTTGTTAGCTGTTGGAATGTGCTGCCCAGGGAGGTGGTGGAGTCATTATCCCTGGAGGTGTTCAAGAGGGGATTGGATGTGGCACTTGGTGCCATGGTTTAGTAGTCATGAGGTGTTGGGTGCCAGGTTGGACTTGATGATCTTTGAGGTCTCTTCCAACCTTATTGATTCTATGATTCTATGACAGCTTCTGGAAAACACAAGGTGGAAAGGAGAAGCAAGAAAGACAAGACAAGGTGGGGGGGGGGGGGGGAAGGCATGCAGGAGGGTGGTGGTGAGGAAGGAATGCACTGAGTGGTTTTCAAACAATAAAGCCTGAATGCAAGCAGGATAAAACAAAAAGACAAAACAAAACACCAAACCCACAACAATTTTTGCTTGAAAAGGCTGCTGTGGTGGTGTCTGCTTTGAGTTGTGCCCTGTTCAAACAAGAGGAAAAGCCTCCCACTGAAAAAAAACCAAGAAGAAACCCTTTTATCATCCCCAAAGATCTCAGGGCAGTCCCTTTCAAATGAGGTATTTTCCAAACAAAATACTGGAAGGGTTCCCTGTAGGGAACCAGCATCTGATCTCTTGGAAATGATTATTCTTGAGGAACTGTAGATTTAGGGAGGGGTTTGGGGTTGATTTGTTTTAACTTCAGCAGAACGAAACCTGTCTGAAATGGCCACCCATGGGAGCAGCCCAGTCTGCTAAGCAGAGGCTGATCTTTAAAGGGGAACCAAAGTGGTATGGAAGCCCTTGGGGGGCAGGTTTTAAAGTGCTGCCTTAAAGCAGGGCTGGCTGAATGCTTAGTGCAGGCTTCAGAGTAAGCCCAGGACGTGGATTTCCTCTCGCTGACATCACTGCAAGCTCCACTACCAGCAGCAGGAACGTTCCTGATTTACATTAGTGTTAGCAAGCAAAGAATCAAGCTAATTACACAGAGTTATCAACAGTGATTACAGGAGGATTTGGGGGTTTTTAAATGCACACAGAATTTTTTCAGCCTGAGCTGCTTTGGTTATGCTTTTAGCAGCAGATCTACCACAGGCACCAGGGTGGGGAACTCTGCATCCAACCAGCCGCTGGCCCCCTCCCCGGAGGTGTTCAAAGCCAGGTTGGATGAGGCTTGGAGCAACCTGGGCTAGCATGAGGTGTCCCTGCCCATGCCAGGGGGGTTGGAACTGGCTGATCCTTGAGGTCCCTTCCAACCCTGACAGTTCTGAGGTCCTGTGAAAATGTAACAAAGTCACTATGGGGTGAAAAAAGGAAAACAAAGACAATTCTAAGCAATCCCTTTGGAGAGATAAGGAACTGAAACTGGTTGTACCAACACAATATTTCTTCTCACTTCATTGCTCTGGAGAGATACTGACTTGCTCCTGCTTGACCTTGGCTGCATTGTTTTGGTATTAACTTTCTCTGCTCCTCTCTCTTGCCCCTTTTGTACAGGGGGGTAGGGGAAGGCAGAGAGGGAGAAGCTAGTAGCTGCCCCTGGTCTTTGACCAGGAGGGTTCCTGTGCTGTTTGTCAGTGGTAAATGCCTGTAAATATTGTAAATGCTGTAGATTTTGTACACATTCACACAATCACCAAGGTTGGAAGAGACCTCAAAGATCATCAAGTCCAACCTGTCACCACACACCTCATGACTAAACCATGGCACCAAGTGCCACATCCAAATCCCCTCTTGAGCACCTCCAGGGACGGTGAATCCACCACCTCCCTGGGCAGCAAATCCCAACAGCTAACAACTCTCTCAGTGAAGAACTTTCTCCTCACCTCAAACCTAAACCTCCCCTGGTGCAGCTTGAGACTGTGTCCTCTTGTTCTGGTGCTGGGTGCCTGGGAGAAGAGACCAACCCCCAGCTGGCTACAACCTCCCTTCAGGCAGTTAGAGAGAGCAAGAAGGTCTCCCCTCAGCCTCCTCTTCTCCAGGCTAAGCAACCCCAGCTCCCTCAGCCTCTCCTCACAGGGCTGTGCTCCAGACCCCTCCCCAGCCTCCTTGCCCTTCTCTGGACACCTTCCAGCAACTCAGCCTCCTTCCTAAACTGAGGAGCCCAGAACTGGACACAGGACTCAAGGTGTGGCCTAACCAGTGCTGAGTCCAGGGGCACAATGACTTCCCTGCTCCTGCTGGCCACACCTATTCTTGATACAGGCCAGGATGCCATTGGCCTTCTTGACCACCTGGGCACACTGCTGGCTCATGTTTAGGCAGCTGTCAATCAGCACCCCCAGGTCCCTCTCTGTTTGGCAGCTCTCAGCCACTCTGACCCCAGCCTGTAGCTCTGCCTGGGGTTGCTGTGGCCAAAGTACAGCACCTGGCACTTGGATTTGTTGAATGCCATCCTGTTGGACTTCACCCATCTGTCCAGCCTGGCAAGGTCCCTCTGCAGAGCCCTTCTGCCCTCTAACTGATCAATATCAGCTGCAAATTTGCTGATGACTGTCTCAATCCCCTCATCCAGATCATCAATGAAGATACTAAAGAGGATGGGGCCCAGCACTGATCCCTGGGGCACACCACTGGTGCCTGGCTGCCAGCTGGCTGTGGCACCATTCACCACCACTCTCTGGGTTCAGCCTCCAGCCAGTTCCCAGCCCAGCACAGAGTGCTGCCGTCCAAGCCAGGGGCTGACATTCATTGTATCCCACTGCACATCGTAGTTCTGCCTGTAAAGAACAGCTTTCATTTGCTTGCACCTGGGCTGGGCTGGCAAAGTTAATGTTGAGGGGGGGGTGGAAATTTGAACCCACCACACGTCAGAACGTGAAACGCTCGCCGGGCTCCACGCTGCAGCCCAACTATGAGCAACATCTCAAGCTGTCTGTGTTGCCAAACAAGAATCTGAGGGGACAGAGGAGGGAGCAGGAGGAGGTGTGGGCAGGCTGGAATGATGGATGGCGTTTGGTGGCATGCTGTGTTTGGGCTGACTCTTGTTGTTTTTGCAACAGGATGTCTCTGATTACTCTCTGAATGGAGAATGAGGATGGTTACGTCTGGCTGCTCAAAGGGAACAGGGTTGGGTTTTTTTTTTTCTCCCACCCCACAGCTCTACAAATTAAATTGGACAATGTAAAGCAAGCAGTCAATGAACTATCAGGTGCTGTTTGTCACAAACCCACAGACAGTGCCCTGAGGGTATCAGCACTGGGTTTGGAGCTGCTAAATAAGGTGTGTGTACTCTTGTCCCTACGCAGAGCAGACCCACCAGCTAATTGTGGCCTTGCTGTATCTGAAGAAAGCTGGGGAGGGACTTTTGAGGGTGTCAGGGAGTGATAGGGCTGGGGGGGATGGAGCAAAACTAGAAATGGGGAGATTGAGATTGGATGTGAGGAAGAAGTTGTTCCCCAGGAGGGTGGTGAGAGTCTGGCACAGGTTGCCCAGGGAGGTGGTGGCAGCCTCCTGCCTGGAGGTGTTTGCAGCCAGGCTGGCTGTGGCTGTGAGCAACCTGCTGCAGTGTGAGGTGTCCCTGCCATGGCAGGGGGGTTGGAACTGGCTGATCCTTGAGGTCCCTCCCAGCCCTGACAATTCTATAAATCTATAAGATAGAGATAGCAGAGGCAGAGTGAGCCTCTGAGCAGCTAGTTCAGCCACATGCAGTATGGAAAGATCTCACAAAGGCTGGAGGGGAGGACAATTGCTTTCCCTTCCAGAGATCTCAGCAGAACTGGCTCCTGGCTCACAGGGTGCTGCCTGCAGCAATGGTCAGGCCAAAGCTGCCTGATTTCAACACTCCTTGAGTGTCACCAGCAAGATGACCACCAACACTGTCCCCAACCAGTACCTGAAGGGGGTCTACACCAAGAAAGCTGGGAAGGGATTTTTTACAGGGGGTTGTAGTGATGGGACGAGGGGCAATGGATTTCAGCTGGAAGAAGGCAGATTGAGACTGGAGACTAGGAAGAAATTCTTGACAATGAGGGTGGTGAGACACTGGAACAGGTTGCCCAGGATGGTGTTCAAAGCCAGGTTGGGTGGGACCTTGAGCAACCAGGTCTGGTGGAAGGTGTGCCTGCCCATGGTGGGGGGTTGGAACTAAATGATCTTTAAGGTTCCTTCCAACCCAAACTGTTCTATCAATGTATGAGTCCAGACCTCAGAGGTCATGACAATATTCACACTCCTCTGTACAGCCCTGGCCACAGAACAGGTTCTTGAAAGCCACCAAGGCTCCTCACTGATGCCAAGGGAAACTACAAGTCTTTGGCTACTTGTAGAAAAGGCTGAGATGTGGCGACTTGGGAACCATGTGGATGTGTAGCAGGACAATGAACACACACAGACACCAAGTGCTGCTAAGATGGAGGGACTGTGGTGTTTTCTCACAGTGAAGACTTCAGGCACAAAGGAAGGGGAGAAATGCTGGAAGCAAGGTTGGTTAGAGCTGACAGGTGATCTTAAAGTTAGGGTTGAAGATACAAATGGAGGCCCCAAAGTGAAAGACATGGGAAGGAGTCCTCTACAACAGTGCAACCTCTCCTAATGAGCCAACTCCATTCATCACAACAGAGACATCAGCTTACCCAGGGACTGGATGACTCACTCACACCAAGGACCTCTCACTGGGGGCTACCAGTTTGATTCTGGCCCAAGCTCAAAGCATCTAGGAATTGCCTTTCTGATGCCACAAGCTCCATAAAACATGGCCCTGGTGTCAGTGCAGTTTCTCAGTGAGCAGAAGTTCACATCAAAGCACCACTGAGCTCCTGTCCAAGGAGGTGCAGTGAGCCAACGAGATGCAGAGGCAACAAACTTCTCAACTCCTCAAAAGGGATCTGAATCAAGAGTGAACTAGACAAAAGCTGTCACCCATAGGACTGTGCAAAATGGGAAGGGGAAGGGGAAGGGGAGGGGGAAGGAGAAGGGGAGAAGGGAAGGGAGAAGGGGAAGGGGAAAGGGGAAAGGGGAGGGGGAAAGGGGAGGGGGAAAGAGGAGGGGGAAGGGGGGGGAAAGGGGGGGGAAAGGGAGGGGGAAAGGGGAGGGGGAAAGGGGAAAGGGGGAAGGGGAAGGGGGAAGGGGAAGGGGGAGGGGAAGGGGAAGGGGAAAGGGGAAGGGGAAGGGGGAAGGGGGAAGGGGGAAGAGGGAAGGGGGAAGGGGGAAGGGGAAGGGGAAGGGGAAGGGGAAGGAGAAGGAGAAGGAGAAGGAGAAGGAGAAGGAGAAGGAGAAGGAGAAGGAGAAGGAGAAGGAGAAGGAGAAGGAGAAGGAGGAGAAAGGAGAAGAGGAAAGGGAAAGGAAAGGGGAGAGGGGAAGGGGAAAGGGGGAAGGGGGAAGAGGGAAGGGCAAAGGGAAGAGGGAAATGGGAAGGGGAAGGGATCACAACCTATTTACAAACAGCACAAGTGCAGATGCTGCCTCATTTGCTCTGGACACCACAGATGTTCCAATGCTGCAGACTTAAAAAAGCAGCAAACATTTCATGACAGGAAGCAGAAGAGAAGAAAATGTCAAAACTCAAATGTCAGGCAAATTCTGGGCAAGAACTCTGTACATACCCCAAGCCCTCTGGATTTCCTCCCAGAGCCAGGACAGCAACCTCTCATAGACCATTTATCCACCTCTGCCTCGTCTGGTTTTGCCTAGTTTTTTAGCACAAGCATTTAAGGGTTTTACTTAGTCAGCCAGGAAGGAAAGAGTTCAAGGAACACCAGGGAATATGTGGCAAAATATAACAAGGCTAGCTCACTTGCACTGGATTACTCTCCTCTGGCACACCACAGAAGCAATAACCCCCACCAGGTCTGCATGCTCAGCCCTCTGCAGGGAACGTGACCGGCATTATTCAAGGTAAGTGACACTTTAAAGGACTGGAAATTAGCTGCTGACAGCCAGGTAGATAGATTGGGGAGTGATTACACAAAGTCCCCAACATTACCACGTTGTGGTGAAAAGCAAATACAGAGTGTGTGTGTGGGTGGGTGTGGTGGGGGGCAGGAAGAAAATCCCTTACGGGTGGTTTTGCCAGTCCGTGGTGCACTCAGCTGAGGGTGAAGTTTGCTCTGGGGCACTGGAAACGTCGAAAGCAAAAGGCTTGCTCTGACTCCAGAGCTGTCAGAAGCTGCTGAAGGGTCTGGAGAACAGGTCTGAGGAGGAAAAGCTGAGGGAACTGGGGTTGTCCAGCCTGGAGAAATGGAGGCTGAGGGGAGACCTCGTTGCTCTTTACAGCTCCCTGAAAGGAGGCTGGGGCAAGGTGAGGTCAGTCTCTTCTCCACAGAAACAAGTGACAGGATAAGAGGAAATGGCCTCAGTTTGCACCGGGGAAGGATTAGGTTGGACATTAGAAAAAACTTCTTGACTGAAAGGATTCTCAAAGACTGGAACAGCCTCCCCAGGGAGATTGTTGAATGCCCATCCCTGGAGGTGTTTAAAAGATGCAGCCTGATCCAGTTGGAGGTGTCCCTGCTGACTGCAGTGGGGCTGGACAAGATGACCTTCGAGGAGGCCTTCCAACCCACTACAATCTGTGAATGACCTTGAAGGTCTTTTCCAGCTGAAATGATTTCATGATTCTGTGCATTTTTGACTCCAGAAACACTGCCAACCATGGCAGGGATGATGAAAAACTACAGAATCACACAGAATCACAGACTGTTAGGAGATGGAAAGGACCTTAAAAGATCATCCAGTCCCAACCCTCTGCCAGAACAGGATCACCCAGGGCAGGTCACACAGGAATGCATCCAGGTGGGGTTTGAATCTCTCCAGACAAGGAGACTCCACAGCCTCTCTGGGCAGCCTGCTCCAGGGCTCTGGCATCCTCACAGTGAAAAAGTTTTTCTTCTGTTCCCATGGAACCTCCTCTGCTCCAGCTTGCCCCCACTGCCCCTTGTCCTACCACAGGACATCCCTGAAGCAGAGCCTGGCTCTGTCCTCCCAGCACTGCCCTGCACATCTTTATCACCATGAATGAGGTCACCCCTCAGGCTCCTCTGCTCCAAACTAAAAAGCCCCAGCTGCCTCAGCCTGCCCTCAGCAGGGAGATGTTCCACCACCTTCAGCATCTTTGTGGCTCTGTGCTGGACTCTCTCAAACAGCTCCTGAGGTCCTTAAACTGAGGGGCTCAAACCCAGGCACAATATTCCAGATGCAGCCTTACCATGGCAGAGCAGAGGGGCAGAGGAACCTCTTTCAACTACCATCATCAATCTTCCTAACTAGGGTCCCTAATGCAGGGCTGAAGGACCACATGGAAGCGGAGGAGAAGTGCAGCTCCCCTGAACTACAGGACTAGAGCTGCTTCACTGTGTGTACAACAGATGCCCCCACTGCAGTGCTCCCGAAAATCTGTTTGTAAATACAATTAAGTCAAGGCAGGACTCTGCAATTAGCACCATCTCCAAAAACAAATCAGGAGAATGGAATGGAATGGAATGGAATGGAATGGAATGGAATGGAATGGAATGGAATGGAATGGAATGGAACGGAACGGAACAGAACAGAATAGAATAGAATAGAGTAGAATAGAATAGAATAGAATAGAATAGAATAGAATAGAATAGAATAGAATAGAATAGAATAGAATGGAATAAACCAGGTTGGAAGAGACCTTCAAGATCATCTGTCCAACCTATCATCCAACACCACCTAAGCAACTAACCCATGGCACCAAGCACCCTATCAAGCCTCCTCCTGAACACCTCCAATGCTGGTGACTCCACCACCTCCCTGGGCAGACCATCCCAATGGGCAATCTCTCTCTCTCTGTATAATTTCTTCCTAACTGTCAGCCTAAATCTCCCCTGGCACAGCTTGAGACTGTGTCCTCTTGTTCTGGTGATGGATGCCTGGGAGAAGAGACCAACCTCTGCCTGTCCACAACCTCCCTTCAGGGAGTTGTAGAGAACAAGAAGGTCTCCCCTGAGCCTCCTCCTCTCCAGGCTAAGCAACCCCAGCTCCCTCAGCCTCTCCTCACAGGGCTGTGCTCCAGACCCCTCCCCAGCTCTGTTGCCCTTCTCTGGACACGCTCCAGTAGGTCAACCTCCTTCCTAAACTGAGGGGCCCAGAACTGGACACAGGACTCAAGGTGTGGCCTAACCAGTGCAGTGTACAGGGGCAGAATGACCTCCCTGCTCCTGCTGGCCACACTCTTCCTGATGCAGGCCAGGATGCCATTGGCCCTCTTGGCCACCTGGGCACACTGCAGGCTCATGTTCAGCCTACCAAGGAGGAGTTTATTGACGCTCTCTACCTATTTCCAACGAGAGGGAATTTCCCTCCAAGCTTCACTTGTCTGTTTTGTCTCCAATTTGGTTGTAACTTCATCCATGACTTTTTTTCTTTTGGTTGGTTGGTTGGTTGGGTCTTTTTTTACAGTCCTCCAAAGGTGATGCCTCAAAGCCAGCAATAAATAGGGACCAACTGTTCACAGCAGCCTCGGGGAGACCAGAATTCTGTTATAAATAACCCTTGGCACAAATCATGGAAATGCAATCCTAAAATTGTTTGTTGAATCATGTATGAATTGGGCCTTCAGTTTCAGCTTGCAAATAAGTTGGTATGGGGTAGGGGTTTCTCTGGTTGTTGTTGATGTCCTTTTTCCCTTTGCTTTTTTAGCTGGAAAACAGCCTTTGAGAAACTGAAGTGAATCCAGAGAGAGAGTGAATGAAGGAGTTGTTTTTGTCTTCCTTTTTTTTCCTTTAAGGGAATCCCTATGCTAATACAGGGCTCTGGGGGGGAGGGAGGGATTTACTTATGAATTATAAATCATTTGGGTTGGAAGAGATCATCAAGTCCAACCATTAACCCAGCACTGCCAGGGCACCACTAAACCATGGCCCTCAGCACCACATCTCCTGTGTCCACTTCTGGGCTTCTCAGTTTAGGAAAGATGTTGACTTGCTGGAAGGTGTCCAGAGAAGGGCAACAAGGCTGGGGAGGGGTCTGGAGCACAGCCCTGTGAGGAGAGGCTGAGGGAGCTGGGGTTGCTTAGCCTGGAGAAGAGGAAGCTCAGGGGAAACCTTCTTGCTCTCTGCAACTCCCTGAAGGGAGGTTGTAGCCAGGTGGGTGCTGGTCTCTTCTCCCAGGCATCCAGCACCAAAACAAGAGGACACAGTCTCAAGCTGTGCCAGGGGAGGTTTAGGCTGGAGGTGAGAAGAAAGTTCTTCCCAGAAAGAGGAATTGGCCATTGGGATGTGCTGCCCAGGGAGGTGGTGGAGTCACCATCCCTGAAAGTGTTTAAGAAGAGACTGGCTGAGGCACTTGGTGCCATGGTTTAGTTGGGTGATAGGTTGGACTTGATGATCCCCAAGGTCTTTTCCAACCTGGTCAATTCCATTCCATTCCATTCCATTCCATTCCATTCCATTCCATTCCATTCCATTCCATTCCATTCCGTTCAATTGTGTTCTGTTCTATTCAAAACAGCTTTGACACCCCTCCAGGGATGGGGAGTCCAGCACTGGGCAGTCTGTTGCAGGGCTTGACAACTCTTTTGGGGAAGATATTGGTCTTCATGACCAACCTAAACCTCCCTTGGTGCAACCTGAGGCTATTTCCTCTTGTCCTGTCACTTTTTACTTGTGCCTGAGTGTGAGAGATGACAAATGTTTACTTTCTTTTCATAAGATGTCCCTACTGTGAGTTTTCACCCCAGCTTCAGGACTTGCAGGACTTCCCCTTGCTGGGGAAGGACTGTTTAGAAGGGCTTGTAGTGATAGGACCTGGAGCAATGATTTGAGACTGGAGGAGGGGAGATTTAGCTTAGACATTAGGAGGAAGTTCTGCAACATGAGAGTGGTGAAATACTGCAGCAGGCTGCCCAGAGAGGTTGTGGAGTCTCCTAGTCTGGAGACATTCAAAACCCACCTGGGTGTGTTCCTGGGTGACCTGCCCTGGGTGACCCTGCTCTGGCAGGGGGAGTTGGAGTGGATGAGCTTTGAAGGTCCCTAACATTCTGTGACTGTGTGGAATAGAATCAGATAAACCAGGTTGGAAGAGACCTTCAAGACCATCACGTCCAACCCATCAACCAATCCAACCCACCTAAACAACTAACCCATGGCACCAAGCACCCCAGCAAGTCTCCTCCTGAACACCTCCTCTGATGGTGACTCCACCACCTCCCTGGGCAGCCCATTCCAATGGGCAATCACTCTCTCTGTATAGAACTTCCTCCTAACATCCAGCCTAAACCTCCCCTGGCGCAGTAGACAGCAATAAGGTCTCCCCTGAGCCTCCTCTTCCCCAGGCTAAGCAACCCCAGCTCCCTCAGCCTCTCTTCATAGGGCTTGTGTTCCAAACCCCTCACCAACTTTGTTGCCCTTCTCTGGACACATTCCAGCAACTCAACATCTTTCCTAAACTGAGGTGCCCAGAACTGGACACAGGACTCAAGGTGTGGCCTAACCAGTGCAGTGTACAGGGGCAGAATTGACCTCCCTGCTCCTGCTGGCCACACTGTTCCTGATGCATTCTACAGTCTCCAGCAATTCAGTATTTCAGAGGACAGCTGATTAGCTAAACTCCTCCCAGGTGAGTTACAAGCATGAAGCAATGCTGCAGAACACAAAGCTTCATTTCTCTCTCAAGCCTTTTGACTCAAGCTGCTATTTTTTCATCATCAGAAGACAAGAAGAAAAGAGAAGCTTGGAGATAGATAAAAGCAAAGCAAAGCAAAGCCTCCTTTCTCATTCCCCCAGAGCAGGTGTGCACTGCCTTACCTGATCTGTCCTCGCACCAGGGGTCTGTTTTTTGTCCTGTTCATGTTTGAGTCAAATGGAACCTCAAAGAACTGCAATAAAGGAAAACAAAACAGGAAGAGTCAAAATGAAAGGAGGCCGGAGAGCTGCCACATGTGGCATGTCCTTGTCTGCAGCTGCAGCTGCTTTCAGCCCTGGGCTTGAAGGCTCAGAAACACAAGCAAAATGGCAAACCCCTTCCAGGGAGCTTTGATGGTCTGTGGTAATGCTTTTGGCATCCCCTTAGAAAGAGAAATCACCTGGAGGACAAAAGTAGTTTGAGCACATCGCCAACAGTTTATCATTTGAAGCAGAGTTGATTCTGCCCTTGAGAGGTTTGACACAGCCTTTACAGGGGCACAATGTATGGGGTCACAGAACCACGGAGTGGGTAGGGTTGGGAGAGACCTTTAAAGGTCATCCAGTCCAATCCCCCTGCAGCCAGCAGGGACATCTGCAGCTACAGCAGGTTGCACACAGCCCCAAACAACTTCACCTGCAATGGTTCCAGCCATGGGGCAGCTCCCACCCCTCTGGGAAACTGGATCAAGGGTCTCACTACCCTCAGGGTCAAACATTTCTTCCTTCTTTCCAGGCTGAATCTCCCTCTTTGAGTTTCAAGCCATCCCCCCTTGTCCTGTCACCACAGGCCCTGCTCAAAACTCTGTCCCCAGCTTTCTGCTCAGCCCTTGATGCCCTGAAAGGCCACCAGAAGGTCTCCCTGGAGCCTTCTCTTTTCCAAGCTGACCAAGGCCAACTCTCTCAGCCTGGCCTCCCAGCAGAGGGCTTCCAGCCCTGCCAGCATTGCTGTAGCCTCCTCTGGCCCTGCTCCAACAGGTCCTGGTCTGTGCTGAGGACTCCAGAGCTGGCCCCAGCACTGCAGGAGGGGTCTCAGCAGAGCTCAGCAATGGGGCAGAATCCCCTCCCTGCCCCTGCTGCCCACACTGTTGGGTATCAGGACAGGCTGGGGCTGGGCTGGTAGCACTCAATGCTGGCTCATCTCCAGCTTGTCATCCCCCAGAACCAAGTCCTTCTCCAGGACAGCTCTTCAGCCCTTCATCCCCCAGCCTGGAATGATACCAGGGTTGGCCTGACCCATGTGCAGGGCCTTGCACTTGCCCTTGCTGCACCTTGTAAGACACACATACACATATATATTTACATGCACATGCACACAGACCTGCCCCCAGTTTTGCATTAACACAAACAGCCCTGGCAAATGTTTTGCTTCTGGTATTTAAAAGACAAACACTACATTTGTTTTGCAAGCTCATCTAACTTCTGGGAACCTATAACCCACCCCAAAATCAATCAACCCTTGTAAAACACTGCTGCAACCGTGCTGAGCATCCAGTTCCAGCAGCGGGGAAGGAGCACACCAGATGGTGTTATTTAATGTCACAACCCAGCCTGACTTCAAACATCACCCATGGGAAAATCCAGGCAGCACAATCTTCACACTGGGAATTCCTGCTGCCTTTTGCAGGATCTCTTCCATGAAGAATGTCCCTGGAAAAGCTGGATGCAGCATGCTGCCATCCTGCACGCTACAAAGCCATTTGGCTTTCTGTGTGCATAATCAGCACACAAGAAAGCTGGGGAGGGACTTCTCACAAGGTGGTAGGATGAGGGGCAATGGCTTTGAGGTGGGAGAGGGGAGATTGAGATTGGAGATTAAGAAGAGAGAGCCTGGAGATTAGGAAGAAAGAGCCTGGAGATTAGAAAGAAGGAGCCTGGAGATTAGGAAGAAGGAGCCTGGAGATTAGGAAGAGCCTGGAGAGCAGGAAGAAGGAGCCTGGAGAGCAGGAAGACATTCTTGACAGTGAGGGTGGTGAGACACTGGAACAGGTTGCCCAGGGAGGTTGTGGATGTCCCCTTGCTAGAGGTACAGACTCACAGAATTGTTTCAGTTGGAAGAGACCTCAAAGGTCTTCAAGTCCAACAATGAGCCCAACACCACCACGGCCATTAAGCCATGTCCTGAAGTGCCATGTCCACGTGTACCCTGGTACTTGCAGGCTTGATCCCAGACTCATGAAAATGTGGTCCCCAGAGGCTGTGCTCTCTAAGCTACAGTGAGACAGTGTTTGGAATGAAGCAGAGGAGGAGTGATCCCTTGGTTTCATGCTGCTACCACCTTTTTCTCTCAATTTATAAACATGTTCAAGGCCAGGTTGGATGAGGCTATAGGCAGCTGCTCTGGTGGGAGGTGTCCATGCCCAGGGCATGAGGGGTGGAACTAGATGATCTTTAAGGTCCCTGGCACCCCAAAGCACCCTGGGACTCTCTGAAATACCAAAGCTCAGCTTTCCTTATGGGATGTATTTACAGAGTGTTTTCTGCTGACGTGATGTCTGAGGCTGCAAGGGAGGATCCCAGCTGTGGTGCAGTGAAAGCACCTCACCAAAGCAGCATTTCACACAAGCAGGCTGGCAGCAGGCTCAGCTCAGTCAGCCTGCAGACAGCTTGAAGGTGACTATCTGATAAACAAGTGCAGGATAAGATCTCTGTTATTGCAGCAAGATGATGGCACCTTTTCACACCACAGAAGATAACATTGGCACACAGCTGCATTTTGATGGTGCCACATTACTGAGCTTGAAGAGAATAGAGTAGAGTAGAATAGAATAGAATAGAATAGAATAGAATAGAATAGAATAGAATAGAATTAACCAGGTTGGAAAAGACCTCAGAGATCATCAAGTCCAAGCTATCACCCAACACCATCTGATCAACTAAACCAGGGCACTAAGTGTCTCAACCAGTCTCTTCCTAAACACCTCCAGTGTTGGTCATAGAATCACAGAATCATAGAATCAATAAGGTTGGAAGAGACCTCAAAGATCATCAAGTCCAACCTGTCACCCAACACCTCATGGCTACTAAAGCATGGCTCCAAGTGCCACATCCAATCCCCTCTTGAACACCTCCAGGAATGGGGACTCCACCACCTTCCCTGGGCAGCACATCCCAATGGCCAGCAACTCTCTCAGTGAAGAACTTTCTCCTCACCTCCAGCCTAAACTTCCCCTGGGGCAGCTTGAGACTGTGTGCTCTTGTTCTGGTGCTGGTTGCCTGGGAGAGGGGACCAACCCTTCTTTCACCATTCTCCACAGACAGATTGCCCATTGGACTGTGCTGCCCAGGGAGGTGGTGGAGTCACCATCACTGGAGGTGTTTAAGAAGATATTGGATGAGGCACTTGGTGCCATGGTTTAGTTGATTGGACCTAATGATCTCAAAGGTCTTTTCCAAACTGGTTTATTCATTCCATTCCATTCCATTCCATTCCATTCCATTCCATTCCATTCCATTC
>CM026895.1:20322348-20451318 GCA_015227895.2 Colaptes auratus
GTCGAGGACAAGTGCTGTGCTCCAGCAGAGCCCTCTCCGCACCTTGGCAGCCCCTCTCTCAACAGACGCTGGCACAAACCAAGGTCTAAACCCCAGCTTGGAGAGGCAAAGGCGGAGGAAGCAGGCCGGGGCCTGGTTTACAAGCGCTGGGTTTACACACAAGCGCAGGCACTGGCTCTATAAATATTTACAGCTTGGCAGTTGTCTCTGCCGGGCTGCGCAGGGTTTCTCTGCTGGGTTTCCCCAGCGATACTTCCTCTCCGTTCCCACATTTCCAGATGCTCTGCTCGCACAGCCTTGATGGAGAACAGTTGTGCCTATTAGCAGACAAGCTGCTGACAACTAAGCCGAGCTTCTAAAAGCTGGCAGGGAGATAATCTGGCACCGAGATCTGATAAGTGAAGAGAGAAAAGGCACAGTGGCCTGCAAAGAGGGACAAGTCAGAGGAAAACCTAGTTGAGCCCTCAGCCTTTCCTTGGCATGCTTCTCATCCCAGAGTTCTTCAGTACATCCAGGAAAAAAAATCTCAGCTTAGTCAACCAGCCTTTGGCCAGCACCACCCCACTCTTAACAGACAAAGCTTCTGATAGAAAAAGCAACAAAAGGAAAGAAAATGTTGCTCCCTGAAGGTACAGCCTCTGACACAAAGACTATTTACGAGTACACTTAATAGAGATGTACCTGAGGAGACTTTCTTGCAGCCTTCCAGTGCCTCAAGGGCTGAGCAGAAAGCTGGGGACAGAGTTTTGAGCAGAGCCTGTTGTGACAGGATGGTTTGAAACTGGAAGAGGGAGATTCGGACTGGAGAGAGGGAAGACATTCACCCAGAGAGGTGGGAGATGCCCCATCCCTGGAACCATCGCAGCTCAGGTTGTCTGGGGCTGTGAGTAACCTGCTCTAGCTGCAGATGATGGACAAGAAGCTCAACATGAGCTCCCAATGTGCACTTGCAGCCCAGAAAGCCAATCAGATCCTGGGCTGCATCAAGAGAAGTGTGGCCAGCAGGGCAAGGGAGGGGATTCTCCCCCTCTACTCAGCCCTGGTGAGACCCCACCTGGAGTACTGCAGCCAGTTCTGGAGCCTCTGTGACAGGAAGGATCTGGAAGTGCTGGAAGGTGTCCAGAGAAGGGCGACGAGGATGAGCAGAGGGCTGGAGCTGCTCTCCTATGAGGACAGACTGAAGGAGTTGGGGCTGTTCAGTCTGGAGAAGAGAAGGCTCCCAGGTGACCTCATTGTGGCCTTCCAGTATCTGAAGGGGGCTACAGGAAGGCTGGGGAGGGACTTCTCAGGCTCTCAGGCAGTGATAGGACTAGGGGGAATGGAATGAAGCTGGAGGTGGGGAGATTCAGGCTGGAGGGGAGGAGGAAGTTCTTCCCCATGAGAGTGGTGAAGCTGGAATGGGTTGAGGTCCCGTCCCTGGAGGTGTTTAAGCCCAGGCTTGATGAGGCTTTGGCCAGCCTGATCTATTGCAGGGTATCCTTGCCCATGGCAGGGGGGTTGGAACTAGCTGATCCTTGTGGTCCCTTCCAACCCTGACTGATACTATGATACTGTGTCCCTGCTGACTGCAGGGAGGTTGGACTGGATAAGCTTTAGAGGTCTCTTCCAACCCAAACTAGTCTGAGACTCTATTCTACCACAAGGGATGCTCCTCTCAGGCATTGGCACAGGCTGCCCAGGGAGGTGGTGGAGTCACCATCCCTGGAAACATGTGGCCATGGCACTTGGGGACACAGTTTAATGGCCATGGTGGTGCTGGGTGGAAGGTTGAACTCGATGACCTTAGAGGTCTCTTCCAGCTGATTCCTGCTTGTTTAAAACCCAGACAAAGGCCCTCTGTTATCACATTCTGCCTTTCCTCCCCTCAGACAAGCAGCACAGCATCATCTTCACTGTGCAGAAGATAGGATTTTGGGGGTGGAGCAAAAGACAAATGCAGCAGGCTATTCACACCTCCTCTGAAACTCTGAATGCTGAACACCAGGATCCCTGCTGGCACCAGGCAGAGGTATCGAAGGACATCAGCAGAGCAAGTCACACCAAGTATGATCAGCATGGTTAGCAACATCTCCAACTCAGCTCCTCGCTTTCCACCTCTGTTCTCACATTGCTTTGCACAGCACATGGTGGAGGATTCACAGCAATGCCTCAGCCAAGTTGCTGCCTCCGCATCCAGGGAGAAAAAGTAATCCCACTACCTTGCCCCTAGTTTCTATTTTCTTAATGTCATGGCCATCTATTGCTAAGGTACCCCCAGAGATTACTCTTATCTCAGTACAAACTTGCTAGGGCAGGTCAGCACAACCAGCACAGCAGGAGCTCGTCCTGGTCCAGCCCCAGCAAGGACAAGTTCAGGCAACGCCGTGCGGCATCTATCCCAGCAGTAATGTCATCACCACTTCCCCAAGGATGAGCCATCCCAGTGCTTCCCAGTGCTGTGCCAGACCAGACAGTGGTTTTATTCAGACTGAGTTTTCTTTAGACAGCACTGGAATCCTTCCAGGGTAGATAAAATCTGAATTTTTCCAGGCAGAGAACTAAAATACTCATCAAAAATGTAAGACCTCATTTATATTCTTACACTCCTCCTCAGGCAGCCACTTTTTGGCCACTGTTGAGAGACAAAACTTCTGTGTTTTGACCCCAAATGACTTCCCCAATGCATCTGGCAGGTGAAGGGGATTCCCTCCCTCTCCTGCTGCTGCCCTCCCACCCACTCCTTAATTAAAGATGCTAAGGTCTAACAGAAACCATGCTACAGATTAAAACTGGACTGCCATGCATGAAAGATGACTTTGTGGATGGATTGGGGAAAACAAAATGTGGGTAACCATTTGAGTGTTGATTGGGAAGCTTTAAATAGTTTTAAAAGAGGTAACAAGAAGAATTCCTACAGGAAGGCTGGGGAGGGACTGTTCAAAAGGGATTGTAGTGGTGTGACGAGGGGCAGTGGTTTGAAACTGGAGCAGGGCAGATTTAGGCTGGACATCAGGAGGAAGTTCTGCACAACAAGGGTGGTGAAATACTGGAACAGGTTGCCCAGGGATGTGGTTGAGGCCCCATTCCTGGAGACATTTAAGATCAGACTTGATGTGGCCGTGAGCAGCCTGATCTATCACAGAATCACAGAACCACCAAGGTTGGAAGAGACTTCAAAGATCATCAAGTCCAACCTGGCACCACAGACCCCATGACTAAACCATGGCACCAAGTGCCACGTCCATTCCCCTCTTGAACACCTCCAGGGATGGGGACTCCACCACCTCCCTGGGCAGCACATCCCAATGACTAACAGCTGTCTCAGTGAAGAACTTTCTCCTCACCTCGAGCCTAAACTTCCCCTGGCACAGCTTGAGACTGTGTCCTCTTGTTCTGGTGCTGCTTGCTAGAGAGAAGAGACCAACCCCCTCCTGGCTACAACCTCCCTTCAGGGAGTTGGAGAGAGCAAGAAGGTCTCCCCTGAGCCTCCTCTTCTCCAGGCTAAGCAACCCCAGCTCCCTCAGCCTCTCCTCGTAGGGCTGTGCTCAAGGCCTCTCCCCAGCCTCTGGACATGTTCAATGTCTCAATGTCCTTCTTAAACTGAGGGGCCCAGAACTGGACACAGGACTCATGCTGGAGGTGTCCCTGCTGCCTGCAGGGAGGTTGGACAAGATGCCCTTTGAGGGTCCCTTCCAACACGACGCAATCTGGGAGTCTCTGATGGCTGCAACTTCACCACAGAGAAGAAGAGAAAAGCCCAAGGAAACCTGTTCCTCGCTTCTGAACCAAAGCCAGGGACTGGGGATCTCTGCAGGAATGCAGCTAATCAAAAAATCACTTCCAAAGTAAGATGACAAATGGAAACAGTGCTGCACCAGAGGCATCCCGGTCTGCAGACCCAACAGAGGCAGCACCAGCACCCTTGTTTTGACTGCGAGCGGTCAGGGGCTGCTGCTCCTCTCCCAGACATCAAGGCAGCAGCAGCCAAGCTGCCTCCACGGTCAGGTTCATCTAAATACCTTTTCCATGAACTAATCAAACAGGCACTTATCAGCAGAAAGAGGACTAGGCAACCCTGGGAGGTTTTCATGTAGGAGTTTTTCCCCTTCATAAGGAGCCCTGAAACTTTCAGTCCAGAAGGTCTTAGATTATCAGGCTAGAGCCAGACTACTACAAAGCATCCTTGATGTCTAGACCAAATGAAAAGATTAGCAGGTCTGCCCCAGTGCTGATTACACCCAGCCCAGACTATTTTTTCAGCAGATGCTTTCATAATTAAATATCAAGTAACAGGAGACACTCAAACATGTATGTCACCCTCACCTATGGAAATAATATAAAGGGGGTGGGGTGGGGTGGGGGGGTGTTTTGGTTTGGTTTTTTTCCCATTGAGAACTGTAAAGTATTAAAAGATCATTCCATGGCTGTACCAGCAAGCTGCCAAGCTGTAAAGAGAACTCTGGACCTCAGCAGAGGGTCCCCTGGGAACGCTGTTGCCTCAGCAAAGCAGAGCAGCAATCGCATTATGCCTGTAACTAATATGGACAAAGTGGAATGGGTAATAAAAGCCAACAAAAAACAACTTTCACTCTGATTAGTGATCACAGACTAATAGGCTTCAATTGCAATTTGAAATTAGATGGCACCATCAATCACTGAGGTCAAAGCAGCAGCCCAGCACCTGCTAAGGAGGCATCAGGGCTACCTTCAGAGAGGGATTTCTACTCTGAGCCTTGCCTTGAACAGAGGAGTTGTGAGGATCTGGAAGAAGTGCAGATCCTCCAGCACAACAAGCAAGGGTCTCAAGGGCAGCTTTTCCAAGCTCTCAGTGGCTTTATGAGGTTAATTGCCTTGGTCCAGGCAGGTCAGTCAGCAATTTGGGATATACTAGAGAATGTCCAATGGAGGCTATGGGGATGACTAAGAGCCTGGAACATCTGTCTGATGAGGAAAGGCTGAGTGACCTGGGAATTTAGGATGGAGAAGACTGAGAGGAGACCTTACTAACACTGATGAATACCTGAATGGTGGGTGGCAAGAAGAAGGGGGCAGGTTCTTTTCAGTGGTATCCTGTGATAGGACAAAGGCCAATGGACACAAACTGGAACTCAGGAAGTTCCACCTCAGCACAAGGGAAAACTTACTTCCTGTGAGAGTGCTGGAGCCCTGAAGCAGGCTGCAGAGATTGGCTGTGGAGTCTCCTTCTCTGGAGACTTTCAAGATCCACCTGGATGTGTTCCTGAGTGACCTGCCCTAGGTGATCCTGCTCTGGCAGAGGGGTTGGACTCAGTTTCCAGAGGTGCCTTCCAATCCCTACCATCCTGTGATTCTGTGATTCTATGGAGAAAGCTGACAGATTTTAGTTGGTTTGAATAGCTCTTGTTCTGCATCATGCAAAACCAGCATAATTTAAAATCAGACAGGGCCACTCAGAGGGGAAAAAAAAATCTCTAAATTCAAGATTTCCAAATGGAATGAGTACTTATGAGGAAATAAACAGCCAAGTAATGGAGCTTTTAAACAACCTTCTTACTTTCTGGGTAATTTCACAGAATCAACCAGGTTGGAATAGACCTCAGAGATCATAGAATCAATAAGGTTGGAATAAGGTTTCCTGGCCTGCATCAGGAATAGTGTGGCCAGCAGGAGCAGGGAAGTCATTGTGCCCCTGTACTCTGCATTGGTTAGGCCACACCTTGAGTCCTGTGTCCAGTTCTGGGCCCCTCAGTTTAGGAAGGACATCGAGACACTTGAAGGTGTCCAGAGAAGGGCAACGAGGCTGGGGAGAGGCCTTGAGCACAGCCCTGTGAGGAGAGGCTGAGGGAGCTGGGGTTGCTTAGCCTGGAGAGGAGGAGGCTCAGGGGAGACCTCATTGCTGTCTACAACTACCTGAAGGGTGCTTGTAGCCAGGTGGGGGTTGGTCTCTTCTCCCAGGCATCCAGCACCAGAACAAGAGGACACAGTCTCAAGCTGCACCAGGGGACGTTTAGGCTGGAGGTGAGGAGAAAGTTCTTCACTGAGAGAGTCATTCATCATTGGGATGTGCTGCCCAGGGAGGTGGTGGAGTCACCATCCCTGGAGGTGTTCAAGAGGGGACTGGAAGTGGCACTTGGTGCCATGGTCTAGTCATGAGGTCTGTGGTGCCAGGTTGGACTTGATGATCTTTGAGGTCTCTTCCAACCTTGGTGATACTGTGAAACTGTGAAAGACTTCAGAGATCATCAAGTCCAACCTGTCACTCAAAACCTCATGACTACTAAACCATGGAAGTGCCACTTCCAATCCCTTTCTGAACACCACCAGGGATAGTGACTCCACCACCTCCCTGGGCATCACATTCCAATGGCTAACAACTCTCTCTGGGAAGAATTTTCTCCTCAACTCGAGCCTAAACTTCCCCTGGCACCGCTTGAGACTGTGTCCTCTTGTGCTGGTGCTGCTTGCCTGGGAGAAGAGACCAACCCCCTCCTGGCTACAACCTCCCTTCAGGTAGCTGTAGAGATCATCAAGTCCAACCTATTTCATCCAAATGCAAGACAACAGGCTAGGCTTTTATGGGGATTCTTTGTTTTAAACAGCTGGGTGCAAACCTTGAGCAAGTTATTCAAGCCTCCTGCTGAACAAAGCCATCTCCCCCACCCCCACCCCACACACTGCTAAATAAAGCTGCTGGGGCTGTGCTGCCTCTGACAGGCAGGCAGCAGGTCACAAGCAAGGGATTAATGTCTCAGAAATTGCTAAAACGTTTACGATAGCTGGAAACCTTCAGCTAATTTCCAGCTTAAATTGATTCATAGTTAATTTATCCCCATTTGTTCTTTTGCCAACACTGCTCCAAAGCCTAAGCAGGTCCTTTTCCTCCCTGGTACTTAACCCTTGGTGTATTTATAGGGCAATTGTAGCCACACCGGTTTTAGCCCCGTCCAAGCCAAGCTCTGTCAGCCACCTCTGGTAAGTCTGGTTCCTCGTTCCTCCCACAGCCCTTTTCAGCACCTGTTCCCTTTGGAATTAAGTTTTCCTTGCATATAGGACTCCAGAATGTGCTTTTCCAGATGACTATCTGCTAATAGCATTAATAGTCGCCTACCTCTGTGGAAAGCCCTTTGCCGAGAGTCAAGCTTGTGTTTGCCTTCTGCACACCACTGCACAGTCATGCTCTAAGAAAAGCAGATTATTCCTTCTCTTTCTCAGTCCTCCCTGTGCTAAAGTAAAAATTCAGCCCAGTGAAAAGCAAGACTTGCCACCAAAGAGCAACTGTGCAAACAGAACTTCCAGGCAAGACCTGAGAAGCCTTCAGGCTTGATCCAGGAGTAGATAACACTCTGAACTAGAAAAGCAAAAAAACCTAGGTCAGGTATTAATAGCCCAGAGCCAATCTGAAGAAGTCACTTTGTGTTCTTTCTTTTCATTCCACACTTGCCTATTTAAATCCAGCACTCACTGAGGACAAGAATCACCTCTTAATCAAAATTAACCTGGTGCCTCACAAGGATCCTGCCCGTGGCTGGAAATAGCTTCATGCCTCCCAGGTTGGAAAGACTCATGAAACAGTTTGAGCTCTCCCTCATTTCACCTGTTTGTCACTGTTTGTACAGACACAAGTGTGTGCAAGATGGGGTGCTAGGAAACAAAAGCACAGCTGCCACAGCCTGGCCAGGCTGGAGAGTTGGGTGGAGGAGAACGTCATGGAGTTCAACAAGGGCAAATATAGGGTCCTGCACCTGGGGACAAACAGCCTCCTGACCCCGAAGAGGTGACCTTCTGGAAAGCAGCTCTGCAGAGAAGGACATGGCAGTGCTGGTGGGTAACCAGTTCCCCACGAGCCAGCAGTGTGCCCTCATGGCCAAGAGGGCCAATGGTGTTGGGGGGTGCATTCAGAAGAGGGCTCAGCAAGTCGAGGGAGGGTTTCCTCCCCCTCCGCTCTGCCTTTGTGAGGCCACAGCTGGAGTATTGGGTCCCAGTTCAAGAGACAGTGAACTACTGGAGAGAGTCCAGCAAAGACTACAAAGATGCTGAGGGGCTCGGAGCAGCTCTGTGAGGAGGAAAGGCTGAGAGCCCTGGGGGTGCTGAGCCTGCAGAAGAGCAGCCCCAGAGGGGAGCTGAGCAATGCTCAGAAGGAGCTAAAGGGTAGGCGGCAAGAGGCTGGGGCCAGACTCTTGTCAATGGTGCCCAGCAACAGGACAAGCAGTAGTGGGCACAAACTGGAACCCAGGAGGTTCTGTTTGAACAGGAGGAGAAACTTCTTTGGTGAGAGGGTGCTGGAGCAGTTGTGGATTCTCCTTGCCTGGAGAGATTGCAAACCTGCCCAGATATTGTTATCCTGAGCAACCTGCTGTGGGTGCCCCTGCTGTAGCAGGGGGGGTTGGACTGGACCCAGAGGTCCCTTCCAACCCCAACTCTGTCGGGATCCTGCGATGACAAACTGAATCATGGCAAGAGCTGCAGGCATTTCCAGGAACCTGCAAGCCTTCTGTTATTTTTGTGAACATTCCCATAAACATCCATTACTGAGCAATCTTTGGGGAGACTGCAGCGGGTGTGAAAGTAACTGAAAGTGAGAAGAGCAGCTGGATTTGGGGAGACATAAATTCACCGGGCAATTTGCAGCGTCCGCTGTAAAGCAGCTCGGACGGGGACAGCACGGGTTAGAATTACTCCCGGCTCCCAGCATGCTGCTCCTGTCATAAAACTGAAATGGTGAACAGAAGATGAACCTTCTGGAGTGTTTTTAATCACAGAATGACTTAGGTCAGAAGGGACCTTAGAGATCATCTACTCCAACCCCCCTGCCACGGGATGCCTCTCCACTAGACTTGGCTGCTCAAGGCCTCATCCAGTCTGACACTGAACACCTCCAGGGAGGAGGCATCCACAACCTCCCTGGGCAACCTGTTCCAGAAGCTCACCACCCTGGGACTGAAGAACTTCCTCCTAAGATCCAGTGTAAACATACTCTCCCACAGTTTAAAACCATTCCCCCTTGTCCTGTCTCTAGTCAATCTTATGAAAAGTCCTTCTGGCTCATCTCACCCTCAGTACCTGTAAGCAAAGCAGCCTCACTCACAGGATCACAGGATGGCAGGGGTTGGAAGGGACCCAAACACATCATCAAGTCCAACCCCCCTGCCAGAGCAGGACCATACAATCTAGCTCAGGTCACACAGGAACACATCCAGACAGGCCTTGAAAGGCTCCAGAGAAGGAGACTCCACAACCTCCCTGGGGAGCCTGTTCCAGTGCTCTGTGACCCTTACAGTAAAGAAGATCCTCCTTATGTTGAGGTGGAATCTCAACTCACTCACTGAAATGCCTGTAGGAAAGCTAAGCTTGGCAGAGCCTGCTGTGGAGAGAAAAGCAGTGAAGTCAGACAGCACACTGATAGGTACAGCCAACAGGATAACCCAAGGATGGCAACGAGAAGCTTGAGCTGACCTATTTATGTGGGACGGTTTAAGAATTAATTACACAGGGGATAACTGCTCAGTGGTTTGAGCATCAGCTCAAAAATAACTGCACTTGTAGGGAAGGCAGTGGTTGAATTCCAGCAGGGCCAGCTTGAAGCTCTTCATCCCAGTGAGGTAGAGAAGCTGAGCTCCAGGGGGGTTACTGCCTGCGGGTCCTCTGGGCAGCTATTTAAAACCCTCAGCTTTCTATTGGAGTGTTATGGGCCCAGGGAGCGACAAACACAGGCTGCATGGTGCAGCACATCAGCCCCCTACCCTTGAGGGGAAGCAGCAGCATGAGTCTGTGAGGACACCCCAGAGTCCACACCACCCTGCTGTGCTGCTTCCCTTCCTGCAGGTAAAGTGCCTGAATGCTGTGAGTGCTTTTGGACAACACAGATTTTAATGGCCAGAGTGGGCAACTTCTGCCTGTTCTTTATCTCAACTGAAAAACCAAAAGGCTTTTTGTGAACTGGGCTTTCCTGTCTGATACTGGGACAGCAGTGTACCCATGTGGCCAAGAGGGCCAACGGTATCGTAGGGTGCATGAAGAAGAATGTGTCCAGCAGGTCTAGGGAGGTTCTCCTCCTCCTCCTCCTCTACTCTGCCTTAGTGAGACCACACCTGGAATAGTGTGCCCAGTTTTGGGCTCCCCAATTCAAAAGAGAAAGGGATATGCTGGAGAGAGTCCAACAGAGGCTACAAGGATGACTGGGAGTCTTGAACGTCTCTCCTTTGAAGAAAGACTGAGAGACTCGGAGCCATTTAGTCTGGAGAAGAGAAGGCTGAGAGAGGATCTTATCCATGTCTATAAATACCTGAGGGGTAGGTAGGGGAGTTGAAGGTGACAGGCTCTTTCTGGTGGTGCCCAGTGATAGGACAGGGAACAATGGGCATAAGCTAGAACCCAGGAGGTTCCACCTCACCGTGAGGAGAAACTTCTTTGGTGTGAGGGTGCTGGAGCCCTGGAGCAGGCCGCCCAGAGAGGCTGTGGAGTCTCCTTCTCTGGAGTCTTACAAAACCCACGTGGATGTGCTCCTGTGTGACCTGCTCTTGGTGACCCTGCTTTGGTCAGGGGCTTTGGACTCAATGATCTCCAGAGGTCTTTTCCAACCCCTACCATTCTGTGATTCTACGACACACAACCATCGTTCCAGTTTGCTGCTAGGTAGATGTTACTCCTTTTTCTCAAGGCATGCACCACTATGACAAGCACACCACTGTGAGTATTAGCAGTGCTTTAAGGAAATTATTTTTATTCCTCATTATATGGAAGTTTACCTGAGAGGTTGTTATTATTGTTATTAACAGCAATTAGCATCAGACAGCAATTTACAACTTCCAAAGCCAGCTGCAAACATTAGCAAACTATTTGCCAGCAGAAAGCCATGTGTTATTCCCATTGCATGGGAAACAAATTAGAGAATCCCAGTGATTTGTGCCTTTACAACCGAATTGGGAAGCTCACACAAGAGTTATCATGCAAATAGCACGTTGGGGATAGTTTTGAGTGGACTACAAATTATGCCGAGACTCTGACTCACTCTGAAAGAAAATATGCTGAGCCTGAGCTCTCTTCCAGGCAGATTTTACTATAAAGCAAGGAAGGCTTAAGAAACCACTGAGAAGAAAACACTAATAAAATTTTATAAAGAAAAAAAAATCACTTGTAAAACCTTCCTTATTAAGAATTATATTTGGACTCCGGGCTGAGAACTCAGCTGATGTAAGCCTATCCTAATGCCATTTAATTGAGTTATAGAGATGTAAACCGCAGAAGAATCCGCTCCTGAGCCTACCAGGAAAACAACCTCACATTCTCTGCACGGCCTGGTCACTAAAAATACACAATAAACATGGCAGGATGAGCCACACACAGAGCGTTCTGCACGGAGCATCATGTATTGAGACAACCTGAGTAGGAATGGAGAATGCTCGGAGCAATGGGTGTATCTTGGTACTATGGGAAACCAAACCCACCTGTGGGAGAGGAAGGGGAGGAGGAAGGGGGAGAGGAAGGGGAGAGGAAGGGGAGAGGAAGGGGAGAGGAAGGGGAGAGGAAGGGGAGAGGAGGGAGAGGGGAGAGGAAAGGGAGAGGAAGGGGAGAGTCCAGGTTTTGTGAACACTTTAGAGGCAGAAGACAACAGTGATCCTTCAAACCACTGCAAGAAGGTAGGGTGAAGTGAAGGCTGGGAGTGAAGATGCACCCCAAACCACCACCAGCACTGTCCAAGCAGACCTGTGCAGGCTCATTCTCTTTGCTAGGAAGTTTGGGCTCTCCAACACTGAACTTGTGGAGGAACCATCTGTGGGCTATGGATGCAGACTGTGCTCTCGGATCGATGCGGTCCAGCACAACCCGCTTCGCCCAGCACCTCCTGTGCGGCTGCTCCAATGCCAGAAAGCAACAGGTTCCAGGAGAGGTGGAGGAAGGAGTGACTGTAACATTAATCTATGAAAACACTTCCCAGAAGTGACAGTTTAAACAACACTTTTCAGACAGAAGCAAAGCAGCTGACATTTTGTCTCCTCGAATCACTGGCAAAAAGCTGAATTTGGGAGTACAGAAGAGTTACAAACCTAACAACTGAGGAATAATAAGGCACAAGCATGCACCAAGGGAGTTCTCAGCAGCAGAATGATATACTAGACAAAAATAAAAGGATATACCATATGTTGAGTAATAAAATTGGCAAACCTAGCAAGGTTCAAATACTGCTATTATCCACATCTGGGCAAAGCGGAGCGGGGGGGAAGAAAATCATTAAGCAATCTGAGAACCCCCAAACAAAGAAACTGTAAAATTCTGAACTGTAAAGCAAAGGAAACACACTTAATCCCTCAGGAGTTGAAGTATGTATTTCAACTGGGTTATACCATCCCTCATAAGGACATGGAAGCACACAAAAACCTCGAGACACAATATAGCCACTGTGAGCCGGCCGGCAGCAAGCCAACTGGCCTCAGTACCCACCAGCCCTGGCACCTGTTGGGTTTATCATCAGCAAATGCATTACCTCCTTGGGGCACACAGGGAAGGAAAACAGGCTCCAAAGTGCCCGTTTTCCAGCAGAAGTGCACAATTGTGGAGCTCTGCCACTTAAAATGCAGATTTCCAGTTGCAAAAGGAGGCTCCGTCGCTGCTGGAGGGGTCGGGAGTTTCGCGCGTTCCACAGCCACGCGCGGAAATCCACCACCCGGCAGCAACCGAGCCAAGCCTGCCCTCCCCGAACTCCGAGTCATCTACACCCACAGATGCAACCTCTTCCCTGGCCTCCCCTGAGGCTAATTTATTTATGAATGTTCCTATTAAAAATAGGACTGCTCGCAGAGTCGCTGCCTTGCCGGGGTGAAGCGGGGAGGCAGGAGAAAAGCAGTTTAACGACTGAATGTCCTGTGAGAAGACTTCTCTCTTGTGGGCTACGTGGAGTCTGGCTTCACCCTGTCAGACCCAAACCACTGCCCTCTGATCCATGCTCCTGGGCTGCCCCATAGCAGCACCCTTGGCACACACACAGGGTGGGTACTTTGGGGTGGCTTTTTCTGCTTGGCTTTGTTTCCCCCAGGTGCAATTAAAAGTCCTGGGGCTGTATTGTCAAGTTTAGGAGGAAATTGCACGCCGGTAGCCACGCTGCCACTACCCTGGATTACAACACACAAACACACACACACAAAGAATATGTATCCCTAATACTGCATTAACACAATTTGCTTTCATTTAGTTAGTTGCTCATTTAATTTTCTTCTTTATTTTTGTTACTTTGACAGTGGTTTAGAAGCTAATCTCATGCCTCTTGGCAACATGGGAAGGTTTATTATTGCCATCACTCTCCTTGTTATTAAAAAAGAAAGAGGAGAAAGCTTTGCCTTAACAGAGTAGCCAAAGGCACATAAACAGGACCAGGCTGTGGGGGAAACCTTAAGAGCTCACTTGGAATTGTACTTTGATTAAAGGGGGGTTTGGAGGGATCAGAGGCAGATGGGGGGGGGGGGGGGGCAGAAAGAGGAGGGTGGCTGTCCAATGGGACTGGGGGAACTTTCCAGAACACAAGAGATGGCATGCAAGGCATAAATATAATAACCAAAATGTGAGAGCACGAAGGAAAGGGCCACACGAAGGCGGCTTTGAACAATAGGAGGGTGTGAGGGGAGGAGATGAAACAGAGATGCCTTTGAATGCTGGAGGCGCAGAAGGCAAAATCTCTGCCATGCTTTTCATCCCTGCAAACAGTGACTTCTGTTCAGGGCTTCTGGAAAAGCACGTGGTGGATTTGGAAAAGTCTCCAGCCACGGAGAAAGACCATGATGGAAGATCTTCATTTAGGGGATGACCTGGCAAGATCCTGACAGCTTTCAGCAGCTGTAGTCATAGCCCAGGCCGGCCGCCTGCCGCTGTGCCGACGGCTGCGCTCGCCCTCGCTCCCCTGCCTGTCATTCTCAGCCCATATCAAATGAAAGAGGGATGGGGCAACCTTGGCAGCCTGCGTGACAGACGGGCAGGAGTGGGACCACAGGAGGAGCTGCTGAAAGCTCTGAAATTGCTGATGTGTCCCACAGCATGAAGGACACTTGCCATGCATAATGGATAGGATGCTGAGCATTTTCCCCAGTATCCCAGTTGGCCTGTGTACCACTTGCTGCCTGCTTCTCAAAAAGAGGAGGGGGAAAAAGGAAGATAGAGGAAGAAGAAAAAAATCCCTGTGAAATTCTGTGACGTGGCATCAGAACAGCTTCTGTGTTTGGAAAGAGTCGTTTGTGTCTTTGCCACCCTCCAGAAGGATGCAAAAATAGCTTTGGCAAGCTGCTGCCTTCGCTGTGGTACCTGTGGTACCCAAGGCAGGGGGATATGGCTGGTCCTCTTGTTGCTCAGGGGGGTCAAGTCCTGGTACCAAAGGCTGAGCTTTCAGTGCCTGAAAATAAGGTGTTTGTGCTTTTGATTTAATACTCTGTGTTAACAACTAAAATACATAGTGCCTGGAACAACCACCAGAACTACTGGCAGCAGAGAACAGTTTACTGCTTGAAAACCAATATCCAAAACAACTTCAAACACCCCTGAGTTATCCCCAGCACTAGGCACTACCTGAGCTATGGGCTTCATCTGTATTTCAGGAGCTCAGCAATGTCACTACAGCCACAGTGCACTGGAAAAGAAATCAAAACCAAATGCAAATAAAATGGAACTCAAGCTTTTTAAGGGGAGAGTTTGCATTTACACTTCATACCTAACAGCCTCAAGTGAGCTGCAGCAGTCCCTCTCCCTGCCAGTACCAAAGGAGATTAAATCAAGACCTCAAAAATTCATAGAAGTGCTTTTAGGTTTTCACAGAATGATAAAATGGGTTGGGAGGGAACTTCAAAGGTCACCTAGTCGAGCACTCCACATCACGTTCAAGAATCCAGGTACCAAATTCAAACTGGGTTTCAAATTCTGCTTGTGTGTGTCAAGGCTGCTCTGGCACACGTGCAGCTGCCAGCCTGGCTGCACTCTGCTCTGCTCTCTCTCCCTGGTTGCACTCTGCTCTCTCTCCCTCTGGGTCCACACTCCTGCATGATGAAGACAGGGTGAAGGTTCAGTTAGATTCTACAACGTCCCCTTGTACACCATGGCAGTTTGGACAAGAAGCACAAACTGTGAAGAATTGATTTGCTTCAGTTTCCACCAAGTGTGGAAACCAGGGGGTTTGAAACCAAATTAAGCTCCCCCAAATGTAATTAAAGCCATAAAAGCTATGAGGAAATTGAGGCTGTACCACATAGTGATGCTTCCATTTCTAAGGGGGAGGGAAAGAAAATAAATCCACAGGAACAAACACATTAAATTCTCTGTATTAGCGTAACAAAACAAGGAAGGGAATTCTTTAATCAGTTATGCTTTTTATGTCATCCAATTACCAAAGCCCATATTTAGGACTCCATTTTTTTCACTCCAAATCAACTAAAGGGCTGCAAGAGGACTTACATTTCAATAGCTGAAGGGGACCTACAGGAAGGCTGAGAAGGGCCTGTTTGAAAGGGCCTGTGGCGAAAGGATAAGGGCAATGGTTTGAAACTGGAACAGAGTAGATTTAGGTTGGATGTCAGGAAGAAGTTCTGCACAACGAGGGTGGTGAAATACTGGGAAAGGTTGCCTAGGAATGTGGTTAAGGCCCAATCCCTGAAGACATTCAAGATCAGATGATGTGGCCCTGGGCAGCCTGATCTAGTTGGAGGTGTCCTGACTGCAGGGGGGTTGGATGAGATGACCTTTGAGGGTCCCTTCCAACCTGATGCGATCTGTGAATCTGTAAAGGGTGAGGTTTAGGTTGGCTCAGTGTGACAACAGGCAAGGAAGGAAAGCTGCTCCTGGAACAGCAGGAGAAGAGAACAGGTTGTTATTCTTAAAATACAACTAAATGTGCACTACTGCTCACAGGCTTGAAACTGGAACTAAGAAGAATAGTAAACCAGCGTCAGACAACTGTCTGACATTGTGGATGCTAATAACAATGTTTCTTAATGATGCAGAAGGGGGAAAGCCACTGAATTCACAGTGGCTTTTTGTGAGAGCTCATTCCTTTATGAAAACATCCAACAGGAGGTTCCATTTTTTTCCCCCCTTATTGCAGACAAAAGAATTCCTACATCCTGAAATGAAGCACTACAGCCAGTCTGACACGAGCTCATGTGCATGCAAAGCGAGCACAGCTTAAGAAGAACGGATTTTTGGCTTCAACCATCGATGCTATAAAGATATTTTAAGGCAAGGCTCCTCAATTGTTCAGCTGAAACAAAGATTTCTCACACACTTATTTCCCTAAAATGCTTCACCCTCAGATGTTCAAGTCTGCCTAATTTTATTGATCTCACAAGGTTCTCTAAGAGATGACACTTCACTCCCAGGGGTAATTTCCAAGTTGAATATCAATGTTTCTGTTCCTTTTCTTCACATTTTCTCTGCTTTTCTTGTTTTCTCTTTCTCATTTGGAAAGCCTTTAGAAGAAGAAAAATAAATGCAAAGAGCACCTGAACTTCAGCAACATAAATCTGCAGAGGATTGCTAAAATCCTTGATGATTGTGTCCAGAAGCTAAGTACTGCAAGGGACTCCGGCACTGTAAATATTTCCAGCATATTATCTTGAAAGTAAAGACAGAAAAGCACTATGATTTGATTCCAACACTGAAGATTACTTAATGCAAAGCTCTGTAGGTATATCACCAAAGGAAATAATGAAATACAGCGATGATTGTGCTCATCAGGTGCCCAATTTCCAGCTGCAGCAAAGAAAGCCTCATAAATTTCCAACATCAGTCGGGATAGATTGAAAAATCTCATAGAGAAGCACAATTTCTTAGTGACTTCTTTTTATTCCAGGAAGTTTTCTAAGGGTACTGCAGCCAAGCTTTCTCCTCCATGCCCCTTTGCAAAAGAGCAAGGCACAGGAAACAAAGATTTTAGGATAAAGAGGGAGCTCGATCTCCAACCCAAATCCCCCTTGGCATTCCCCCCCCAAACAAGAAGCATGTGAAAAGTGAAAGAGAATCTGGGCAGTGGAGAAGGCATGGTGGAAGAGCTAGTTGCAAGAGCACAGAAGAACAAACACAGGGTTATCTGATGGCTTCAGGAAAAGGAAAGTGTAGGAGGAGGAAATAATATTAGTTACCCTGCAAGTACCATTCGCAAGTGGAGTCGGAGTGACTGTGAAAGGAAATATTGCAGCTCCACCAGCCCCCAAAGGGTTATAAATCATTGAGCCCTTGGGAGCAGGTAAAAAGAAGGAAAAAAAAAAGTTAAATAAATAAATAAAAAAGAAGTATTTCAATCATTAAATAATAAAGAACAGTGCTGAAACCTTCCTGGTGATAGCATGTGCAATCAGGTGTTGGCCAGACAGATGGAAGGTGATTTACAGCAATGGCTTTGGTGGGGCAGGAGATTATTTTTTTCTCTCTGTAAATACAAAAAGATGGATCTAATTTGGGAGTATTAGAAACCAACGTGGAGATCTGGATAAATTCTCTAATCTCACAATGAATTTTATCATTTTGGAGTTCTTGGCCAACACTTTGTGGTTTTTCTTAAATAGTTTTATGAGGCAAGGGAAAAGGATGAATGAGGGTGGTGTTTTTTTTTTTCATCTCAGAGGAACTGCAATAATGTTAAACCTGGGTTTCAAACTAAAAAAAGCAATTAGGTTAAACATGGAACACCCCAAAGACAAAAGTGATCACTGCAATAAATAATACCTGCAAGCCCCAGCAGCTACGGCAGCAAGGAGCTCGCTCCTTCAGTTAACTGGGAAACAGCTACAGGCTGCCAGCGGAATGCCACGGAACAAAAAGAGAGCAACAATTTATGATCAGCTAGAAAAGAATTCAAAGCTAACAGGAGTCAATTAAAATATCACTTCCAAAGTGAATGAAAAGAACACTGTAGTCTCCTTTTGGACTTGAAAAAAGAGCCTAGAAAACACACCCCCACACACGTCCCCCCCCCTTCCTACCCCCTCCTCTCCACTGCTGCTCCACACAGCACCTTCCCAGCGCAATCTCCTGCATATAATCATTGGAGTGAAATAAAAATATACAGCTAGAATAAATTATTTAGAACACAGCAGAACATGTGAAACCTTAAGTGGCAGATGTTAACAGGAACAGGAGATTTTCACATAGTTTGGAGAAATGCTGCAAGTCGCTGACAGAGAAGACACAGAACAAAATTATCCTGTGAGCTAATTGAATTCCCACAGCTCCTGCAGCACAGAAAGGCTTTGGTGTAGTTACAGAATCTTTAGCTAAGAGAAATCTTTCATACAGGCACATACTTGAATGCACTGATAATGAATTAGAATCCAGAGCAAATTATTTACAATCCTAATTAAATTAGGCTGTAACACAGGGTTTGGGATATTGATTGAGCTCATCTAAAGCTGCAAGACGGACGACTCCACTGCAGGCAACCAAACCCTCACCCCTTTCTCAAGAGGCTTTGTACCTCGTAAGGACCCAAAGTCTTCAAATTAAACTTTGCTCCCAGTTTTAAATCACTGCTCAGAAGAGACAGCCAGGGTAACATTTCCTCTGGTGAAATGATTTTTGCTAGTAATCGGATCGGGGTTTTTTCTGGGTGGAATTGCATTGATTTTTGCAGATTTGTTAACACAAGCCCGACCAGCAAGTTTAAAGAAGGAGCCCTGGTGCAAGCAAACCCATTTGTGCACCCTCACACATCCCTGCTTTCCTCCTGGGATGTCTTAAGCCGTGCCTTGACAGAACAGGAAGAAGGAGAAAAACCAGATGAAGGGCAAAGCCTTGCTGAAGTTACACCACTGGGTTGTTGGGGTGGGAGTTTTTTTTTGCTCTAAGATACAAAAACTCCAATTTTCCAGTTTTATGTTAGTGAAAGGTAATTATTTCGGAGCAGCCAGACTGGGAGGGCAGTTGAAGCCATTTTTCACATTATCTAGTTTCTTACACAAGCTTTGGGTATCATCAAACCTGAGAAAATAGCAGTGGGCTCTCCAGGTGTTCCTAACATGTCAGCATAAACTAAGGGTAGCAAAACCTCACATGGGAAAAAAACACAGTCCCTGTGTTAAGATGATGTAAAACCCCTGATGCCTCATTAGCTACACACAGTGCAGTGGAGCTCTGCCCACATTGCTCTGCTTATCACATGGAGTTAAAGCAGATATTGATGTAAACCTCAGACTGCTGTCGTCATCCCCACGTACACCTTCTGCATGCCACAGCCAACAGCACATTCGTTCGAGGGTTGGTTTGGGTTTTTCCAGTAAGCATTTGCTGAAGGAAATCTCAAATCTAACAGGCATGTGTGTGTGAGTGGAATACACACATTCAGCTTCCAGCTAACAAACACCCCAAATGGTGTTTAGCACCAAAAAAAAACGTGCCTAAGAGTGGTTTAAAGACATTAAATGCATGGGGGCTCGATCCTGCAAGTCCTCATTTCATAGAGGTTTTGCCTGCAAGCATTTGCTGAAGGAAGTCTCAAATCCAAAAGTGTGTGTGTTCCACTCACACACACACACTTAGCTTCCAGCTAACAAACACCCCAAATGGTGTTTAGCACCAAGAAACATGCCTGAGAGTGGTTTAAAGACATTAAATGCATGGGGGCTCGATCCTGCAAGCCCTCATGTTTGAGCTGGCAGGGCTGTGTTTTGCAGGCTGGATCAGCACTCCTGATGGTAGTTGGCTGATGAGTGCTCAGCATTTAAAAGAGGTAATCTGAAAAATGTACCAAAAAGCAAAAAGACAGACAGACTTTTCTGTGTATGAAATTGCTGTGTTTCCATAAACCCCCTGGTAGATTTACTCCACTTGAAAATAAAAGCTTACTTGCAAAATGTTAATGCAGCCTCTCTCTGTATCAATTAGCACTATTACAGAGGGGGTGACCTCTCCCCTTTGCAGGCAATGATTAAAGGCCAGAAATGTTATTGATTTTTGTGTTAGCTTGATTTCCTCCAGCCATCTCACCAGCCAGAATTCTGCTGCTCACCCTGCTCACCGCCCAAGGAGCTTCACCCCGTCCAGGAACACCGCCTGCAAAACTGCTCTGCCATCGATTAACTCGCACAACTCCCCAACTTAATTAATTCCATTCATCTAGCAACAATTTATTAATAAAAATGGGCACTACTGATCTACCAGCAGCACCCAGATGTGCAGCTCTGGGTTCTGCTGTTACAGTGAGGCCACAGAAGGCAGGAGCCTCACTGTCCTCCCGAGGAGAATTACAGCCACGTTTCGGCAAGGGTTGCAAAGATGATTTTACACCAGGTGTAAAATCCTTATTACTAAAACAGATGTAAAAAGCAGCATTAGGTCATACTAATGCAGAGCTCATAACACAGTAGCTACTGGACAAACAATAGTTTATGCCTCATTCTCAAATATCTATAGGCCAAACACTGGAGAGTGCTGTCAAAGATGGATTTCCACCCCCCCACACACTATTTCCCACCCCAACCGAGATCAACTTTTGTCCTGGTCACGTCGTGGACGTAACCAAAAGCGTGGTGGTTTCCCCTCTCCACAAGGCAAACACAGCTACAGCTGAAAGAGAGAAGCAGCTCACACAGCTGTCGTCTGGTTCCCAAAATTCTGTAGTCAAATCAGCACAAAAAAAACAAGAGGACAAACAAGGAGCTTTAAAAGTAACCACTGGATTTTTGCCTCAGAAGGCCACCAGCGCAGGAAGAGCTCGAGCAACCACAGTTAGCCAACTAACTAGATCAGCACCAACAATTCCAGCCACTACTTATTTCTTTATTTTTAGCAATCCTATTTAACCTTTCCCAAAGGAAATAGAGAAGAAAAAGCAAAGCAAGCAAGAGAGAGAAAAGGATGAAAAGTTGTGGCAGATGAAGGAAAGTTTGAAGCAGAAGGGAGAAGGCTGACTACAGCAGGAAAGCTTTGCCCTAAACTAATCCACGTTTATTAAACAAAACAAAACCCCAAGAGTTAAAGCATTGTGCATTACAAAATGCACTCACTGTAATTCCACTCACAGGGATGTATTTCTCCTCTGTCAAGCTTCACTTTTTTTTTTCCCTGCTGGATCTAGATCTTGATTAAGCCAAATAGTTGTGGGGCTTTTTTGCCCTGGTAAGTTATCTCCAGCTTGCCTACAGGAATACATCACTATCTGAAAAGACTCCTAATGCTCTCCTGAGGGCAACGGTGCTGAATAAACAGCAGCTTGGGTTTTTTATTTATATTCATGTTTTAAATAGCTTTTAAAACATTCTAGGAGAGATGACTTTTATTTATAGCTTAAGATTTTTGCCTGTCACATTTTTAAACAAAGGGGGGGCGGGGGGGGGGGGGGAGAAGAGGAGAGAGCGGCTCGGCCGCGCGCATTAGGCGTGGGGCGGCCATCGGGAAGGTGTATGATTTCCAGAAAGGGAGAGAGCAAATTATAAACCTCACATCCTCTCTTTGCTCATTCCTGCCTTCTCCCTCTCCCTGCTATTCAAGCTGAGATTCTTGGGTGGTGGTGCAGCTTTTTCAGAGCAACGCACCCCACCGCCGAGAACTCTTCCCCGAAATCTTGGCGGCGGCAGCTCCGAGAATAAGGAATTAGAAAATGTGACATTTGACAGGCAGCGGATAACAAGGTGCAAAAACTGCAAAGTTCCTGTAGGTAGAGAGAAAGCAAAGCAATGTAGTGGAAGAAAAAATTCCTGACAGCTCTGACACATGGGACCTATTTTTCTCCTCGATGCACATGTAGTTCTCCTGCGAGTATAATGAGAGTTGTGCGCATATGGTGAGGAGGAAAGGTTACTCCGTGCAGCAGGCTGCAGGAGTCCCCCTTGAAAAATATCATGCCCAAAAAAAACACCCCAAAAAACATGGTATAAAGATGTTTTTGATAACTTTTTGAGGTGACTAACCTGTCTGGCAAAGGTCACTTCAAAGGAGCAGTAGGAGAAGGCAAATGTTTATCACGTCTCAGCGAACGTCTAACGCCTCAAAGCAATCAGTTGTCTGCTCGACAGAGAGCTCCTCCAATCCCAGTCCCCAAAGCAACAGCTGCATCAATCCAGCAGAAAGCAAGGACAAAGGGATTGATTGCAAAACCCGAGATTACAAACTATTGGTGAAGTACTCAAATGCCTCCTTTTAACATCATCAGTGCACTAAACTGGGAATGGAGACAACAAAAACCCCTCCTTACTCCAGATCACCAACAGGACCTTCCAGGGAGAGCTACTGAAGCACAACAGCAGGTTAGCTGTGATCAAAATACTTGTACCTTACACTGCACAGAGGTTCAGGCACGGACATGTGTTACTCTGGCTGTGAAGCAATCTCCTGGCTGACAAACCAGGGGACTGCCACTGTAGCACTGGGATTCCCATTGTGCTCTTTTACCCAGGCAGCAGTTGCAGGGTTAAACTTTGCAAGTATCAGATGCTAGCTGGTGGTGAACTTGCTTCTCTGCATTTTACACACCACTATTGCTCTTAAAATGATAAACAAGCCCCTCAGCATAGAATAAAGGAGTCACAAGAAAGGTTTGGGCTTGAAGGGACCTTAAACATCACCTAGTTCCAAACCTCCTGCCATGGACAGGGATGCCTCTTACTAACTTGGTGGCTCAAGGCCCCATCCAACCTGTCTCCTCATCCCTTCGGCAGATCGGAGCATGTTCCTCTGCACTACAACAGTTACAATCCACACCCACAAAACAGCTTCAGCCACCAAAGTGTCACTGAGAGCACACTTTCCCCTGCTCAAGTTGCAGGCTATTATTTTCAGTGCTGCTTTTCAGAGCATTCCATTTCTAGCTTGGTTTTGGTGGTGTTTTTTTTAAGCCCACCCCTAGGTACAGCACTAATGTGTTCCACAAAAGCAGACTCCATCTCCTCCCAGGTGCAGGAGAGTCCCTTTTCTGGAGGTGAAAACATCTGTGGAGCTCACAAAGCAGCCCCAGGCTCCCTGCTGAGCCCCACTGCAAGGCTGAGAGGAACTGGCTTTTCATCTCCATCGCTGGAGCCATCAAACACTTCTTCAACACCACTCCCAAAACTTCAGCTCACGCTTTCCTGCACTCACACGGTGCCTCTGGGATGGGGCAGGACAAAGAAGATACTCTCCAAGCCACCCGAAAGGCCAGCAGGATTTTCATCCCCAATTTTCAATGGACCACAGACTATTAAAAAGGCTCCTGGCTGGTGGAGGTATCGAAGATGGACACCCAACATTAAGCCAGCAAGCTAAAACCTCAGCTCAGAGGCAGTTCTGCTTAGCTGAGCCCGACACGCCTGCCTGATCAAGGGGAAAAACAAGACCTGCAATTGTTTACCATGGGAGGGCTGCTCAAAGCAAGAGAACATCTTATGTGTAAAATCAGAATTCTCATAAAGCTTTAGCATCAGGCTGCAGAGGGCTGCACCTCCCAGCCTAATGGAGAACAAAAGCCTGGCCTTCAAATCCAGCTTTATATGGAATAAAGGCAGAGGCTGATTAGATGGGATTTCTGTTCATTTTAGAGATGCCAAAACCTGCAGCCTCACAGCACTGCAAATGAAGGGATGCACCTTTTACAGCAACTAAAGAGGTAACAATTCCTTCCCCTTTCAAGAAGTCACTTGGATTCACAGATTACTGTTTGGGTTTTTTTTTTTTTACTGTTAATTCTTAGGAACATTTGTCAGCTCAGATGAAATCCCATCCCTAAGAAATAATCATCCCAAGGGGTAAGAAGAAAACCACCTGCAACACAATCTATCTAGAAAACTGCACCTTGCCAAAAAAAAGGAACTTTATCAAGTTCCTTTTCAAAATCTGAGGCAAATCCACTCTCAAAGCAACTATTAAAATGTGAAGTAAATGAATGATAACTTCAGCACTCCCTACACACCCTCTCTGCAGAGTTTTCCTCTAAACAGTTTTCCAACCTGGTTAATTCTGTATTCTGTATTCTGTATTTTCTCACTAGAAATTGCACCAAAGCAGATAAAGAGGCTTCACTGTCCACAGCCCAGAGACACCAAGCCAGCATGAAAGCAAGTGCCCACTGCTGCCCTTGCCAACAAGCCTTACTTGGCCTAGGACAATGAGCACTGGGTGTAAACTGCAGCACAGGAGGTTCCACCTCAACATAAGGGGGAACCTCTTTACTGTAAGGGTCACAGAGCACTGGAACAGGCTCCCCAGGGAGGCTGTGGAGTCTCCTTCTCCAGAGACTTTCGAGGCCTGTCTGGATGTGTTCCTGTGTGACCTGAGCTAGAGTGTATGGTCCTGCTCTGGCAGGGAGGTTGGACTTGATGATCTATTTGGGTCCCTCCCAACCCCTGACATCCTGTGATCCTGTGAAGAGCTGAGAAGTTACAGTAGACTAGACTAGACTAGATTAGAATAGAATAGACCAGGTTGGAAGAGACCTTCAAGATCATCGCATCCAACCCATCATCCAACACCATCTAATCAACTAAACCATGGCATCAAGCACCCCATCAAGTGTCCTCCTAAACACCTCCAATGATGGCGACTCCACCACCTCCCTGGGCAGCACATGCCAATGGCTAACAACTCTCTCTGGGAAGAACTTTTTCCTCACCTCCAGCCTAAACTTCCCCTGGCACAGCTTGAGACTGTGTCCTCTTGGTTCTGGTGCTGGGTGCCTGGGAGAAGAGACCAACCCCCACCTGGCTACAACCTCCTTTCAGGGAGTTGTAGACAGCAAGAAGGTCTCCCCTGAGCCTCCTCTTCTCCAGGCTAAGCAACCCCAGCTCCCTCAGCCTCTCCTCACAGGGCTGTGCTCCAGACCCCACCCCAACTTGGTGGCCCTTCTCTGGACACGTTCCAGCAACTCAACATCTTTCCTAAACTGAACTATTGTCCAAATGTGATCTATCTTTCTGGACCAGATCTTCATAGATTAATAGAATGAACACAGCACTGCAAATGAGAGAGTCGAGGGGGAGAATCCCCTCTCTTGACTTGCTGACCGCACCACGACAAAGAAGTGCATGTTTTCTGCACCACCATACTAGCTCTCACATAGAAGATTGAACTTCATGAATGAGTCAGAGCACAGATGAATCAACCCTCCCTCCTGAAGTGGAGAACTAACGCTGTCAATTTGAAGCCATGCACTTCATTCTGTATGCAGCAACCTATTAGGTAAGGTTTTGCTGTTTAATGGTCCCTCCCTGCAGACTCCAAAACACACACCGAGCTTGTTCAAATTAACCTTGCCAAAAAAAGAGTGGGAGCCAGTGCAGAAAGCCTGTCTGAAGAGCTGGCTCTTATGAAAGGTACAGACTACTACGTAATACATAATATCCTGTACAACAGAACAGTCAGAGCTGTTAGAGCACTGGAAAATGAGGAAAGGTTCCCAGATGTGAAGATGAGCCTGTCCATAAATTACAAAGGGAAAAATAAAGTCCTGCAAGAAGCATGCACCAGTGTGGTCTAACAAGGCAAGTGTCACGCAGAAAGGCTGTTAGCTTGAATTAAATGTTGACACCCAGCAAAGGCAAAGGTAACAACCCCCTGAAGTGGGTCTTGCTGACGTTCCGGCCCCTCCACAGCCACCCACCCGCTGCGCTCCTCAGGTCTGCAGAGCTGGTGATGAAGCTGGGAGGTGTGGGATGCAGGCACCAGCCCTGGGGTTACAGCCCAGCCAGCTTGGGGTTCTCACCCTGTGGTGCTCACTTAGTGATTTAAAGCAGTGAGGTGATTTTGAGGAGCACCCCAGGAATGCCACTCTCCACCTTCAGTGTGGCGGAGCACTGCACTGGTGTGGGTAGGGGCTGGGCTGGCAGCAGGGTGGGCATCAGGCACCAAGGGTAGCACCAAGGGAAAAGGAGCTTCATCTGCAGTAACTTTCACAACAGTGGTCTTAAGTCAATGTCTACTGTCATTTGCTAATAAAAAGAAATTTAGTACCAAATAAGAATTGTCAATCGGGTTTTTACACTGTGTGCTGTCTTTTGTGCCAAGTTCTTCTGCCCAGGTAACATCTCCTGCTTCTCTGCGCTGCCACAATGAAGTCACACTACCTGTTCCAGAGGTTCCCAGCAGCACAGGACAAAGCTTAAGCAGCAAAAGCGACTTTCCCTGAAACAGCAAGTGCCAATTTCAAGCAAAGCAAACTCACAATGTACTTTTAGTTGTAAAAATGTATTAAAGACAAGGAGAAAAACAAAAGCCATGAATGGCTCAGCAGATTGTTTCTGGCAGTAAGGAGGGGGCTGTTTGTTTTTTCCATGCAAACATGGATACCCCCCTGCCCCAAACACTGCCTTGGCCCATCTGGGATTCCGGATGCAGAGCGGTTCTCTAGGTTCCAAACCCCGACCCAGATTTTGCAGACGCAGCACCCACACATCCCAGCTCCAAGGGTGCACAAGCCCACAGCCCAGACAGAATCACTCCAGGCCAGCAGCAGCTCGAGCCTCCAGCACAGGGGTTGTGTGCACCTCTGCCAACGTTCACCAGACCCATGATACAGGGAACACCAGCAAAAACAACCCTGAGCCTTCCAACGTTTATTTAACCAAGATTTCCAAACTACTCAAGAAATCATTTCTCACTCCACCACACTCCACAACCTAGATGGTGATCTTAAGTTATTTTGACAGAAGCCTTTTCAAGTTCCCCACAGCAGAGACGGGGGGGAAGCCAGGCAGCTTTACCTCCAGGAACTGCACAATCTGGGGCTGTGGGCTTTGTGTCTTTGTGGTTTGCTGCTGTAATTTCCAAACCACACACAGCGCCGGAGTCTTAGACCACTCTTAGGAGCGCGACTTTGGAATAAATTAAGAACACTCGTGGGAAGGGGGAACCAAACTTTCATGTGGCTTCCTGCAGGCTGTTTTGGCACTGGGGGATAAAAAAAAAATAATAAAAAAAATAAAATATATCAGAGACTACACAGTAGTGGCTTGGTAATAAACTAACCTAGAGAGGGCCGTACAACCACTGTCAGGAGCTCGGTGACGTGGACACAAAACACATGCAGAGTGAAATCATGGTCCTGTGTCATTCTAGGGCGCGACGTGAGCTTGTCGGGGGGGGGCAGAAATACACACAAACACACAGGCAGAGGTGGCTGCGTGACTGGGGACGAGAATGGGGAGGGCTACAGAGCAAGGCTTAGCCTCTGCAGCTTGCTGCTTCTCATTGTTATTATTTAATGCATTAAAGAAAACTGTTTATTTTACAGGACCCCGGCCCTGGCAAAATAAATGTCTCGTTACTCGGGTAATAAATGCAGAGCAAATGCATAGAGCGAATCGTAAATCTGTGAGATAGAGCAGAACTGTTCAGGTTTCCTAACCAGAAAACACTTGCTGTTTACTAGGCATAAAAATATACACACCACAAAACCTTTATTTATTTATTTCAAGTAGAATTAAAAGGTCTATTCCTGGCAATTACCAGGCAGTTTCCTCCAGTTTTTCCATCTTCTTCTTGTTTTCTGTTGGAGAGACAATGATTTAATTCATGTTTTAATTATGTTACAGAGAGATTATTATTCTGTAACAGATAAATAGCATGAAGTCAGTCAGAAGTTATTTCAGGCATTACCAAGTTACTGAGACTCCCTGCTAATAGAGTTCCTTTCTTTTCCAGCATTTCCCTGTCCCCCCTACGAGTGTCAGAAAGCCCTGCACAATCGCATGGAAAATGCAGCTCCACGCTTCTCCACGGGAAACCCAAATTGGCTACGCACCAAGCACATCAGTATTCAGAGATGTACACACAAAAAACGGGGGGTGGGGGTGTGTGTGTGTGTAAAAAAAAACAGGGAAGGAAAAAAAAATCAAATTAAGCTGACTGTCTCCTAGCACTTTTGATTACTGCAATTATAAAACCAACGAAGTTCCCATGTTAGCGGCGATGCCAACAGGGCGATGAATTAAATAAGCTTTCACTAGGAGATGTCTCCTCCTGAGGTTCACTGCCCTCCTGTTTTCTAGCAGGATGGAACAATATTCATATTTAGCTCTGCAGGATATAATCCCACTCCTGCTAAAGACAGCCTAAAATCTACCCTGGATTTCTGTCCAGGCAAACTTCTTGTAAAGAAAACACAAAGAGGATGAAACTAACACAGTACCCCCAGGGGGAGAAAATGGTATAGGGTACAGTGCAGGGCATAAACAAACTTCCAACATCTAGAAACCAATCATTTTCTCAGACCTTTTACATGACATAGTCAAGCCTAGAGTTTAGAAATGCTCAAATACAGTTGAGAACAATCTGAACAGTCTGAACAATCTATCAGAACAATCTATAGTGTTTAGAACAAAAACAGTTTACAGATTCACAGATTGCATTGGGTTGGAAGGGACCATCAAAGGTCAGCTTGTCCAAGCCCCCTGCAAGTCACCAGGGACACCTCCAACTAGATCATGCTGCCCAGGACCACACCGCATCTGATCTTGAAGGCCTCCAGGGATGGGGCCTCAACCACATCCCTGAGAAACCTTTTCCAGCATTTTACCACTCCTATTGTGCAGAACTTCCTCCTGATGTCCAATGTAAAACCTTCCCTTGCTCCACTTTCAAACCATTGCCCCTCGACCTATCACTACAAGCCCCTCTATGTAGTCCCTTCCCAGCTTCCTCTAGGTCCCCTTCCAGATATTGAAATGTAGCTCAAAGATCTCCCTGGCGCCTTCTCCTCTCCAGGCTGAATTCTTTCAGCCTGTCTTCATAGGAGAGCAAAAATAATAATAGGAAACAACATAAATAAAGTAATTAACAAGAAAATATAAAACCCAACCAAATAATAACCAATAACCTCAAATAATTCAGCACCATCAAATCTATAGTTTAATTTAGCTATTAAAATCTTATTTTGCTAACCAAGGCAGTTTCTTTCCCCCCGTCCCCGCTCCGAATCACTCCAAAGAGCAGCTGAAAGCTCAGACGTGCTGCTCTTCAAAACATCCAAAAGCCCAGGCTAGGATTTATTTAACCTGTCTAAAATATTCTCCTGTTTGCTGGCAGAAAGCTGTTCAAGGGACCTTCAATTAGTTCAGTAAAGGGCGAAGAGTCCCCCGAGAGCACGGGGGGAAAATGCGAAGGCTGAGGGCATGTTGTTCGCCGGGATCTCTGTCCCCGTCCCCCGTCCCCCCCCCCAAGCAAACACAGATGTACGATTAAAAGGCCAATTAAAGGCACATTAACCTTTAACCAAAAATATAACAGTAGTTTAAATTAGTCAAGCAAGTCAGAGCAGAATGTTATTTCAAACTCCTTTTCCTACGCAGGCTTCTTTCAAGCGCTTATCCATTCAGTTTTGTTTTATGAGGGCAACGCTGCCCATAAAATGAACATTTTTGAGGTTAACACATGGCTAACTTGGAGAAACAATGTTTGCACAAGAATGTAGGGGAAAAAAAACACCACCAAAAACACCTAAAACACACACACAAAAAAAACCCCTCAACCCCCAACCCACACAACTCCAAAAGCCAGACTACAGCACATATCTGCAAGATATATTTGACGTGTTCGGAAAGCAAAGGTGGCAACGCAAATTTAAACCAGGATTCACTTCTGGCTGGAGTCATTTATCAGCAAGGCATGTGTGTGTTTCTGTAGTGGAGTCTGCCACTCAGCTCTACCCCTCAGTGCTGTTGTATTAAACTCTTAATTTGAGCCACCAACCAGAAAAGCTCCGCTGATTCTGTGGTTCCATGAAATGTGTGGGGGTTATTCTGAAGTTTAATGGTTGAAACAGAAGGTGCTCAACAATGTACCACATTAGGCATAACAGCAGAAATTAAGCCTTGGAGTAACACCTAAAAAGGAGATATAACAGTAAAACGCATGCAAGCTGCTTAAAACAAGAAGCGGAGTGAGCGAGTGATGCACTAAGTACAGGGAGCAGGAAACACACACACCCCCCAGTAATGAATCCACAGAAGCACCTCACCCCGTCCCAGCCTTTTTCCTGCTTGACACTGAATTAGCATTTACTACCCCAGCAAGAGCTCCGAGCGGCAAACCCTTGAATGGTGCCTGCTTGATGGCTTGGCTCCTGCTCGAGGTGTAACGAAGGAGATTTGGGGAGCAGAGGGCGCAGGGGCGTCCCGGCCGTCCCAGCGCCAGGCTCCCAGCCCGCGCGCTCGCGGCGAGCCCCACAGGCAGCCCCTGCCCCGCACCTCTAAAACAAAGAATTAATTCTGCATTCACCGGGGGTTTGGAGACGGTGCTTAATATGATTAGTGCTGCTGTCTGCCCAACTTAAGTGCTGACGTGTGGTTTAAAAGCTGAAAGTGGAGCGGATGTCTTCTGCTACCCAGAACATTAGAGCTGAAGTCTTCTCAGAGGGCAGAGAATAAAGATGGAATCTATTCACAAGGGGCATAAAAGAAATGCCAATACCCTGCCACATACTCCTGACCAGGACAGCTCTGCCTTGTTTTCTCCTGAGGTTTTGGCGGGGTTTTTGGGTGGGGGTGGTTTTGTTGGGCTTTTTTCCCCCCCTGCCTTTACTATTACCAGCAACAACAACAAAAACATATTTTTCTGCTAATTTTTTTATCAACAACGTTCACAGCAGATTCTCTGCGACCTGCCCTAAGTGGTCCTGTTTTGCAAAGGGGTTGGAATCAAGGAGCTCTGGAGGTGCCTTCCAACCCCTAGCATTTTTCTATGCTTTTATTATGCATGGGTTTCTTACACTCTGCCTAGCTCCTAGTTGTACCATCCAGTAGATTTGCTCCAGCTTCTCAAGTTAGTTCTCTTAAAAATAATGTAATAACAGCAGTCAGCAGTTGGGTTTTATTTTGTAGTGGTTTGAGGGGAAAAAAAAAACACCAAACAAGTTGTTTGAGAAGAAAAAAGGTTGTATGGGCAGAGAAAAAACACTGTGTGAGCAAGAAAAAACATTGTATGAGCAAGAAAAAAGGGTGTATGGGCAGAGAAAAAAGTTGTAAAGGCAGAGAAAGAAGAGTGGGCAGGAAAAAAGGTGCATGGGCAGAGGAAAAAAGGTTGTATGGGCAGAGGAAAAAGGGTGATTGGGCAGGACAAAAGTACTATGAGCAGGAAAAAATGTTATATGAGAAGAAGAAAAAAGTTGTATGAGAAGGAAAAAAGAGTGTATGGACGGAAAAATGTTGCATGGGCAAAAATAAGGTGGCATGGGCAGAGCAAAAAGGTGGCATGGGCAGAGCAAAAAGGTGGCATGGGCAGAGCAAAAAGGTGGCATGGGCAGAGCAAAAAGGTGGCATGGGCAGAAGAAAAGTACTAGGAGCAGGAAAAGTTGCATGGGAAGAAGAAAAGTTGTATGAGCAGGAAAAAAGGGTTGCATGGGCAGAGAAAAAAAAGTGCATGGGCAGAGGGAAAAAGGCTGCATGGGCAGAGGGAGGAAAAATGTTGTCTGAGCAGAACAAAGTTGTATGGGCAGAAAAAAAAGTTGCATAGGCAGAGAAACAAAAGTTGTAGGAGTAGAAAAAGAATCACTTGTACGGGCAGAGAAAAGAAGTTGTATGGGCAGAGAAAAAAATTGTACAAGAAGGGAAACAAAAGTTGTAGGAGCAGAAAAAGGACCAGTTGTATGGGCAGAGAAAAAAAGTTGTATGAGCAGAAAAAAACAAAACATTGTATGGGCAGAAAAAAACCAAAACATTGTATGGGCAGAAGAAAAGTCATTAAATTAATGACTTGAAGATGTTTACTTGGAGTAAAAAGGTTAAAAAAATTGTACAAAATCTGCCCTGAAATTATTTTGACAGGGTTTTGGTGTTTAATGCTGCACTCACTGCTCCAGCTATTCAAATCTCTGTCAAAGGAACCTTTTATTTGTGTGTATTTGCTTGCAATCGATTGCTGAAGAGCCTCTAAAGAGGAAGCTAAATGTTAATTAAGGTTAGCTTTCAAAAAAACAACCCCAAATCCTACAGATGTCTCAGGAGCAAATTTCTCTCTTCTTTTCAAAGCTGCACAGCCAATGAACTTGAAATTCAGCTTCTGAGTTTGACATTCCAAACTGGTTGAACACAGTGAAGGAAAAAGCTTCACAAGTTCGCTGCAGACGGGGTCCTCGAGCAGCTCCTCGGCCAGCACCGCTCCGGCCGCTGCTATCTTACAAGATAAATCTACGGCGCTGAGCCCTGCGCTGACAACACAGAGTGAGGACACTGATTATGGCTTTGGGAGGACCACCCTGAAGCACAGCCCCATGAACTAACTCTCCTCCAGCAGCATCAGCGACCAGGGCACATGGAGAGAGAACACAGAGACTGAAAACGCAATTGCTTACCAACAGCGTCAAGCAGAAATCCGCACGCTCCGAGAAGACAAAGCACAAACACTTAGTGCTCAGTAGATGGTATCAGTGCTGTTGGATGCTCCTGCTACTCCAGTCCCCCAGCAAATCTGTCTCTGCCCTAGTTCAAGTGGGTTTTGCTACAACTAATATTCCTGAAGAAGAAAGGCACTTGCCATTTATATGTACGAAGACATCTTCATGGCCTGGATAGCACTGAAGTTGCTTTCTAGCTGCTACACATTCCCAAGTGTTTCTGCACCAGCCGCTGCAGGCAGAGCCTGCCCGGTGAGCACTTCCACCTCCCCAGTCACATTTATGCTTTGTTTTCACTGCATCTGGTTTAAAATGTCACAGAAGACTCAGTGTTGAAAACCATCAACCATATGAGCCCTCTGCTCCCTCCACATCCAAGCCTTGCTTATGTTTCTAAGGTTCTCTAACGGCTCTTCAAGCCCACAAACACCCTGGGCTACGCCTGTGCTCTTTGGGGCACGACACACAACCCTGCAAGCCCCAAACCAACCCAGACATAAAAGCAGGAGAGGCCATCCTGCTCCTCCACTACCTGCAGCTGTTCCTTTGGAGCTGAAAGATTAAAATCTCAGCAAGCAGGGGGTTTCCTACATCCCACTGCTGGGTCCTACAGGATCCACAAGAGCAGAGAGCGTGGCCAAGCAGAGCAGCCCTGGGCCCATATGGTTTGACTTAACATGAACTGATTGAAGGTATTTGGACCAGTTCTGCAGCTAACTCACATGCACCTGTTACACCCATTAGCAGCACCTACAACCTACTGCAAACACAAGGCCACGGGCCCGTGGATGTAAAGCTCAAGCAGATTACATTTCACGTGCTTAGCACTGGAACAGAAAAGATTTATTTATCAATTTCACAGTTTCCTTGACATAAACCATTTGCATTAAAATAATTCCACCTGATAGGCCATAAAAATAACACTTAAATGCTCTTAATTTATACCTTTGGAGAGGAAAAAAATCTGCTATTCCTTTTATCAGCTGGGCAAAAAGCATGTGGCAGCATCCAGCTTGCATTATTATTTGCATGTTTTCCAGAGCCAAACCATATGAATCATGAGAGAAAGTTCTCCTGCCTTTCTAATAGCAGCTACCCAGAACAAAGAAAGCAAATTTATCCAACATGTATTCACTTTGTTTGGATGCATTAATTATTTTTTGCTCTGGCAGCTGGTCACCAGTGTTTTTGTTCTGCCTTGGAAAAGCCTAGTCCCAGGTTCACACACTAGCCTGACACTCATTTAGCCTCTGTTTTGGGGCCATTGGGGGAAAACAGAGCGATAAAAAGGTATGGCGAACAAAACCACTGTAAACAACCTATCAGGGGCACAGCAGTACAGAAAACAGGCAGCTATGACCCAGTCTGGTGTAGTTGAAGGTGTCCCTGTCCATGGCAGGGGGTTGGAAGCAGATGATCTTTAAGGTCCCTTCCAACCCAAACCATTGTGTGATTCTATGAATTCTGAAATCCTCTTTGCCTTTGGGCTACTACAGCACGGCAAACACGATTGGCTGGGAGACTGAGAACATTTTATTAGAGTAAGTGATATAGTTTGGGGGGGCAGATGGGGAATTGAAAAAAGGGAAAGTTTTTGCCCACACCAGTGATCCTCCAGATCTGAAACAGATGGAGCTGCTCAGCTGAGTTGGGGCAAGGGGAGGAGAAAAGTCAGCTCTCCAGTGAGCGCAGCTGCGTTGCAGCTAAAGCGCACAGGCATTGCCTCCACCCAAACAGTAAACATCCCACAAGGGGCACTAGCAGCAAAGACTGCAGTGACTTGGGAGAAAGTCTGAGTTTAGGGCAGAAGCCATCCTGCTAGCCAAACACATGGAGCAAATTTTGGATCCCTTCAACAATGGGTTAACCTTGAAATCTCCAGGCTGAAGTCTTGAGAGCCTCCCTCCATCCGCACTGCAGTTGAATGTCTTCTGTCTTCGTGACAGCGGTTTAAAAATCAATATTCCCATGTGTCAAAAGCAACACTCCAGTAATTTGAGTAGCTAAACCATGGAGCACTCTTGGAGCACTCTTGTTAGGGCAAGGCTGCTCCAAGTCACCGGTGCCTTCTGCAGCAGAGTTGGGCTCACAGCTCCCTGTTGGCTCTGCTTAAGCTTTACACAACCTGCATGTGCTTAACCCATGTAAATCAAAGCTCTTATTGATGTCCCTACATCAAGAATTTAGGGTACCTAAGTGTGTAGCTCGAATCATAGAATGGTTTGGGTTGGAAGGGACCTTAATGATCATCTAGTTCCAACGCCTCTGCCATGGGCAGGGACATCTTCCACTAGACCAGGCTGCTTATGGCCTCATCCAACCTGGCCTTCGACACTTTCCACTCCAAGGTGCAAAACCAGGGAAGAGCTGGAGGCACCGACAAGCCTTCCCCAGGAGTCCTCATCATCCTTGTGGGTTCTGCCCAGCCACACTCCCCAGAGAATAAGAAACAGGTCTCAGCTCCTGCCACCTCCCACGCCAGGCATCCTCCTCCCAGTGCTGCCATCAGTCAAACAAGGCCAGGAAGAGATTAATAAGGAGGTCCCATGACCCAATGGGGCTGAGACAGAAAAAGCATCAAAGAAAGCTGCTGAAGAGAAGATCCTTGTGTCAGATAGCCTTTTGGCCTGCCCCAGGATGGTCTGTCTTACGTGAGAGTCTAGGAAAATCGAGCTTGTTTAGGATTTAAAACAAGTGGGGAAGGCTTTTTTCCCATTGCTTACAGCAGTGCTGTTTATTTTCAGCACGGATCAAGCACGGGAAGGTTGTGCTTTTCCACATTTTCTTTAGGGAACATTGAGCAAACCACATCCCACCTGGAAGGACAGTGGATGTCAGCTTTGGGGATGCTCTGTGGACGTCTCAAGCCATAAAAACAGACTTGCAGATTAACTACTGCAGCACTCCTGCATCCGACCATCAGAAGCCCTTTTGAACGCACTCAGCAGCTGGGATCCGTGTGCCTGCCCTCAAATGTAAAGATGTATTCATAAATAAGTCAGAACCCATCACAATTAAGCTACTTTCAGTATCCAAGATCATAGTCACAATCAAAGAGATGATTTACTCTGAAGATCTCAAGTGACATCTGCTGAAATAAAAAAATACAGTTGGGAAGGAGATTGTCAAAAGCTGACTGCGTTACTACCAATAACTTTTACATCTGTCATTAATTTTCACTTGGTTTTATCTGCTCTCCCAGCCTGCATCCAATTTCACATTGCCTTGTGTTTTATTACCATCCCAATGCGGATCCCATCAACTGAAAAGGCTAATAATTGCCTAGGAAATGCAGCAAATAGCAAGGATATGGTTTCCCTTCACTTAGCAAAGCAGAAGGACTTGAGGCAAGTGGCACAAAGGGGTGTTGATGGTCTTCAAATGCCGCGTTCCACAATGCGGAGATGCCACAGATGCAGAAGCAAAGAATTGTGTGGGTTGGAAAAGACTGCTAAGATCAAGTCCAACCATCAACCCAACACCACCATGGCCACTAAGCCATTTCCCCTGGTGCCATGGCCACAGGTTTCTTGAATCACAGAATCAACAAGGTTGGAAAAGACCTCAAAGATCATCAAGTCCAACCTGTCACCACAGACCTCATGACTACTAGACCATGGCTCCAAGCGCCACATCCAATCCCCTCTTGAACACCCCCAGGGACGGTGACTCCACCACCTCCCTGGGCAGCACATTCCAATGGCTAACAACTCCCTCTGGGAAGAACTTTCTCTTCACCTCCAGCCTAAACTTCCCCTGGCACAGCTTGAGACTGTCCTCTCGTTCTGCTGCTTGAACTAAATTGAACACAGCCTGTTCCCTGACCATTCTCACAGCAAGGAAATTTTTCCTCACCTCCAACCTAACCCTCCCCTGGCACAATTTCAGGCCATTTCCTCTCATTCTATCACCTGATACCAGAGACATGAGACCTACCCTCACTTCACTACAACCTCCATTCAGGGAGTTGCAGAGACAAATGAGGTCTCCTCTCAGCCTCCTTTTCAGACTAAACAATCCCAGTTCCCTCACCTGCTCCTCACAAGACCTGTGCTTGTGGAATAGGTTGCCCAGGGAGGCTGTGGATGCCTCCTCCCTGGGGGTCTTCAAGGGCCTTGAACAGCCCAGTGTAGTTGAGAGGCATCCCTGCCCCTGGCTGTGAGATTGAAGTAGCTGATCTCTAAGGTCCCTTCCAACCTAAACCATTCTATGATTCCATGACTTTAGACCCATCACCATCTTTGCTGCCCTTCTCTAGGCACACTCCAGCAACTCAACATCCTTTATATAGTGAGGAAATGAATCCAGTGTGTAAATCAGAATCCCCCCCCAAAAAAAAAACCAACAAACCTGGAAAGGGTTAATTAAGTTACACTTCTTGAACTGGTTAGTGAATGACGTTGAAACGGCACAGAAACGTCGTCTGGCACAGCATACCCTGGACAAACTTCCCCCAGTGACCATAATTTAAGGCTCCTTTTGAAGAGCCTTCTAAAGCTCAGTGCCACAGTGAGCTGTTGAGCTCTGTAATTGTATCTCTCTTGCCTTCCACCCCTGAAAATACCCCCACACTCCAAAGCATGCATTTAACACCCAAGGGTCCTACCTGTCTGTAAGGAATTTTGCAGAAAGGAGATGGCTACCTCAGGCTATGTGAGTACTTTGTAGTAAGACATCAATGGCATGTATGGAGATATTCCTTTGATCATTACACCACTGGGGATAAAAAAAAAACAACAAAAACCCCCAACAACTAAGAAAACAAGCCCTAAAATCTTCACCATCTAAATTTACTCCTGAACTCGGCGACGGCAGAATCATCGAACTACAGACCCACAACCAGCAGCCAATTTAGTCCCCGTGTTCTCACTCCTCTGATAGCCTTTGATAGGCCCAGGATGAAAAACACAACTACATTTTACCACAAAGCTGATGTGTGTACAAAGCCCCTCCTAATTTTGGTGTCCTACTGAAGAACAAGGAATCAAAAGTGAAAGAGGGGGGAGGGGGGGAATCAACAGCCAGGGCAATTATTCCCAGATTGCAGTGGGTTGGAAGGGACCAACAGAGGCCAGCTTGCCCAAGCCTCCTGCAGTCAGCAGGGACACCTCCAACTAGATCAGGATGCTCAGGGCCACATCAAGGTTAATCCTGAATGTCTCCAGGGATGGGGCCTCAACCACATCTCTGAGCAACCTGTTCCAGTGTTTCGCCACCCTCATTGTGAAGAACCTCCTCCTGATGTCCAACTTAAATCTGCCCTGCTCCAGATTCAAATCGCTGCCCCTCATCCTGTCACCACAGGCCCTTCTAATAGTCCTTCCCCAGCCTTCCTGTAAGCCCCAATTAGATATTGAAATGCTCCTCTAAGGATCTCCTCAGAGCCTTGTCTTCTCCAAGCTGAACAACCCCAACTCTCTCAGCCTGTCCTTGTAGGAGACGTGCTCCAGCCAACTGATCATCTTTGTGGCTTCCTCTGGACCCACTCCAGCAGGTCCATGTCTCTATAGTTTTGGGGGCCCCAGAGCTGGGTACAGTATTCCAGGTGAGGTCTCACCAGAGCAGAGGGGCAGAGTTCCCCCTCTCCATCTCTGGGCACACTTCAAATCACAGAATTACAGAATCACCAATTTTGATGCAGGCCAGGCTGCCACTGGCCTTCAGGGCTGCTTGTGCCCATTGCTGCCTCACGTCCAGGTTCTCACCCACCAGCACCCCCAAGTCCCTCTCCAGAGGGCTGCTCTAACTTTTGTCATCCCCCAGCCTGGATTGATATCTGACCTAGGTGCAGGACCTTGCTCTTTGCCTTATTGAATGTCACAAGATCCTCCTCCTGAGCTCCAGCCTGTCCAGGTCCTAACACTGACTGGAACCAACTGAAACTGAGGTTTGCTCCTTGGTCATTTTGAGCAACGCGTTGCAAAACCAGGCAAATAAAATCAAATGATACTGATTAAAGAAGTTCAGAATTAAAACTGTGCTTAACATGAGGTGAAATTGAAACCCATTTCATTTCCATTGCACTGAAGCTACAAGCCCAGCTTCCTTAAGCTGTGTAATAAAAAGCTTCAACGAGAAGGGTGGGGGGGGAGGGAAGTTCCAACAGTTTTATTTTAAGGGCTGCTCTTGAAGAGAGAGAGGATGTGAACATCTGTGGAAAGCAAGTGCAGAAAGAAGATGAAGATATGGAGATAAATCATTAGTTATATTAAGATATGAAACAGGCACCCAAAGAATGGCATAAAATGTAAATGAACTTGGGGATCTGGCCTCTTAATTTGACAGCTGTTTGACAACTGCAAAAGGGAAAACTGACCTCAGACAACTGTGTATAAATGAGACTATTAAGCAGAAGAATTTCACATGGAACGATACAATATACACTGCAGTAACTCCTCACATGGGAATAGATAAATGCAGACTGGAATTTTTATTGTCTTTGAAGGTGGTGATGTTGAAAAGAGTTGAATTTCACAAAGAGGAGCTGTGTGCTGCCATTAAGGCCACTTTCTGAAAGGCGCCGACTGTCGCCTCCAGAAGAACACACACACAGAGCATTTACCACAACACACCCCACCAAGCAGCTCTGGAGACACAGAAGGATGGAGCCCCTCTCCAAGCTGGACAAGCTGAGAGAGTTGGTGGTGTTCAGTTTAGAGAAGAGAAGGCTCTGAGGAGACCTTATTGTGGCCTTCCGGTATCTGATGTGGGCAAAGAAAGCTGGGGAGGGACTCTTTAGGGTGTCAGGGAGTTACAGGACTGGGGGGAATGGATCCAAGCTAGAGGAGAAGAGATTCAGATTGGATGTTAGGAAGAAGCTCTTCACCATAAGGGTGGTGAGACACTGGAAAAGGTTGTCCAAAGAGGAGGTGAAAGCCTCACCCCTGGAGGTTTTTGCAGCCAGGCTGGATGTGGCTGTGAGCAACCTGATCTAGTGTGAGGTATCCCTGCCCATGGCAGAGGGGTTGGAACTAGATGATCCTAGAGGCCCCTTCCAACCCTGACAATTCTATGACTCTGTGAAGGAAACATTTTCTGCATTGGGGATGCAAATCTGAGGCCAGCAAGGGCAGAGAGAGGACTAGGGCATGGAATAGCTTATTGGAGGGGTTTCTTTGGAAGTTAGTCACAATTGGGCGTGGAAATACAGATAACCAAAGCAGCCCCTGACCCACGCAGAGAGTGGCATCAGGAAATAGCCTGCTGTTTTGAGCCCTGTGGAGAGACCACCTTGGAACGGGTGGCAAGGGGAAAAACTTCTACCATGACTGCCTGAAGCATGGTGTAAATGTGATACTCTCACCAGCAACAGAAAATTAAACAGAAACCAGGGAGAAAGCCTACTTTCAGATGAAACCAACCATTTCTACTCATAGTTCTGCTCCAGATCCCCCTGAAAAGGGCATATCTTCCAAGAGCATCCCCAAGCAGCACTTCTTCGTGCTCTCTAGCAATGCAAAGAGCCATTTGCGATAAACATGTTTCATTCCAAAGCAGTTAAGCACTTGGCTGTTCCTTTTATTGCTCTCTTTGGGACAAATACTTAAAATCAGCCTTCCCTACCTTTGTTTTTAACCACAAAAAACCCCACAGAGGTTGCACAACCCGCAGCAGAGGAAACAAAAAAGCTACTCTGCACTGCAATCCAGTCTTAGAAAGAAAGGTTATAGCTCTCCAAGCACATAAAGTTAGCAGTAACAGCAGCAGAAGCAAAGCAGCCTTTGGGGGTCAAGTGAAAGCAAAGGGTGGATATTTTTTTTTGATAGAAAAGCAATTTGCTGGGCAGCTCCTTTATTATTCAGCAGCAGTTTGCTGTGAAGGGGAGGTGCTGGCTTATTTGGTTGTTGGTTTGGGTGTTTGGCTGGGTTTTTTTAATCTGGTGTTCATTGTATGTCTCAGTTGCATTCAACTCATTAGTAACTAGAATGGAATAGAATAGAATAGGAATAGAATAGGAATAGAATTAACCAGGTTGGAAGAGACCTTCAAGATCATCGCATCCAACCTATCAACCAATCCAACCCACCTAAACAACTAAACCATGGCACCAAGCACCCCAGCAAGTCTCCTCCTCAACACCACCAATGATGGTGACTCCACCACCTCCCCAGGCAGCCCATTCCAATGGGCAATCACTCTCTCTGTATAGAACTTCCTCCTAACATCCAGCCTAAACCACCCTGGCGCAGCCTGAGACTGTGTCCTCTTGTTCTGGTGCTGGGTGCCTGGGAGACGAGACCAACCCCCACCTGGCTACAACCTCCCTTCAGGTAGTTGTAGAGAGCAAGAACATCACCCCTGAGCCTCCTCTTCTCCAGGCTAAGCAACCCCAGCTCCCTCAGCCTCTCCTCAGAGGGCTGTGTTCCAAACCCCTCACCAACTTCGTTGGCCTTCTCTGGACACCCTCCAGCAAGTCAACCTCCTTCCTGAACTGAGGGGCCCAGAACTGGACACAGGACTCAAGATGTGGCCTAACCAGTGCAGTGTACAGGGGCAGAATGACCTCCCTGCTCCTGCTGGCCACACTGTTCCTGATGCAGGCCAGGATGCCATTGGGCCTCTTGGCTGCCTGGGCACACTGCAGGCTCATGTTCAGCCTACTATCGACCAGCACCCCCAGGTCCCTCTCTGCCTGGCTGCTCTCAGCCACTCTGACCCCAGCCTGTAGCACTGCCTGGGGTTGCTGTGGCCAATGTGCAGAACTGGCACTTGGATGTGTTCAATCTCCTGCCCTTGGCCTCTGCCCATCTGTCCAGCCTGTCGAGGTCCCTCTGCAAAGCCTCTCTACCCCCCAGCAGATCAACTCCTGCCCCAGCTTGGTGTCATCTGCAAATTTACTGATGATGGACTCGATGCCCTCATCCAGATCATCAATAAAGATGTTGAAGAGCATGGGGCCCAGCACTGATCCTTGGGGCACGCCACTAGTGCCTGGCTGCCAGCTGGCTGTGGCACCATTCACCACCACTCTCTGGGCTCGGCCCTCCAGCCAGTTCCTAATCTGACACAGTGTGCTCCCACCCAAGCCATGGGCTGCCAGCTTGGCCAGGAGTTTGCTGTGGGGGAAAAAAAATCATAGAATAAAGCAAGTGGGAAAAGACCCCAGAGATCATTGAGTCCAGCCTATACAATGAGCAAAGTCAGATCCCACAGATGTAAAAGACGTGAACACCATCACCTAAACCTGTATCATCCAAACCCCCTGTAGCAAAGAATCCCCCTGTAACTACACATGGTATGAAGAACAGACTCCTCCCGCCTCTTGCTAAAAAGCTCTCACTCTTGTTTTCAAGAGACAGTAAATAACCATTTCCTAAACATCTTCTTCCTGCCAGTTGTGTTTTTATAGACCTTTGTCACTCTCTGCCTCACTGTCACCCACTTAATGCTATTCAGAAACTAATTATGGCATTCTCTCAACAGCACTGATTTATCCTTACACAATCCTGGCATAAAACCAGCTCTGAGAGTCCAAGATGACTAGTCTTTAGACCTGACCAGAGAGATGGACTCACATCTGCGTGATGACTTGAAGAAAGCTTGTGCTTTATAGGTTCTCCATGTTCCCTGACTCCAGCACTGCTTCTAATAAAATACTTTAACTCTCCCTACTCTCCCTTGCCCTGCTCATGAGCCTCTGCATCACCCCTTGGCACCACTTCAAACAAACTTTAGAAACATCCAGATCAGGAGGGAGTTAAAGTCAACCATCATCTCAGAAGAGGAGGCCTGAATGATTTCCACCAGGAGTGGTCCTCACCCTGAAGACTTTAATCAAGGATGAGGAATGGGAACCAACAGACAGATCCTAGTTCAACATTTCCCCAGTACAGCTGAAACTCTGCCAAGTGATCTTCTGTATTCATCCCTTCCAGATACTGCTCTGCTACCTATCCACAAACTCACAGGAACTTTCTCTGGGGTGAGGAAAACTTAACTGAGCAGAGCCCACCTGGATGAGCCAGGGGCTGCTCCTGCCCCACGCACTCCCTGCTGTCAGGAAGCTACCCAAAGCAACAGCAGAAAGGCTTTAGGAATTGAGCTGGAACCAGCACAGGCAGCAAGTTAAAACCAGGCAGAGTCCTCTGCTTCCCTGCAACTTTTGTGTTCCATTCCCATTTCAGTTCCCTTGCTGCTCAGATAAACATTTTTATAAAGGATGCCCCTTCAAAGATAATATTTTGCTTTTATTGCCCTTTAATAAACACCAGGCGGTTCAAGTCTTAATGCATCTTGTAAAACATTATTATTTCTAGAAGTATCTAATTTCAGGATATAAAAAAATGAGTTTAAGGCTGAAACTCTTCATCCTGCTTTCAAATGCCATCACCTTTCTGCTACTCGCTGAAGTTAAAACGGATTGCCACGTCTCTGTTTGGAGCACCAACATAAATCTCGGCTCTAATAAGAGGCAAGTCTTAAAAGGAGGATTATAGGGACAGATTTTCATCTGCTAGAAGTCTGTTTTCCTTCAAAAAAATTTACATAATCTATACAGATCCAGGCAGAGGTAGCTTTTAGTGACCTGAGAATACCAAACCTCGGAGATAGGCCAACATGTTTGGTTTAAAGTCAAAGCTTGCCTTATTAAGCTGCTACATTTCCACCCATGTGTCCCCTTTTTTATCTCTTGTCCTCCTGCAATGATACTTCCAACATGCTTTGTGCTTTTTAATCTGGATGATGCACCTCATGATTTTGGTATTGAAAAACCAACCTCCTCCTTCGGTTTCCATACAGATCTCGTAAAACAGCCAGAAGAAATGGATTACTGCCCAGGGCTGTGGTTTACTCCTTCATTAAACAGCTTATGCTTAGAATCCTCTTAAAAAGTCACTTAGTGGGAAATGGCTATTTGACACTGCAAATAAAAAATGCTTAGAAGAATTTACCACACTTTTCTATTTATCACAGAATGTTAGGGCTTGGAAGGGACCTCAAAAGACCATCAAGTCCAACCCCCCTCGCCAGAGCAGGATTACATGGAGTAGGTCACACAGGGACTCATCCAGGTGGGGTTTGAATGTTTCCAGAGGAGGAGACTCCACAACCTCCCTGGGCAGCCTGCTCCAGGGCTCTGGCACCCTCACAGTGAAAAAGTTTTTCCTTCTGTTCCCATGGAACCTCCTCTGCTGCAGCTTGCCCCCACTGCCCTTGTCCTGTCATTAGGCATCACTGAGCAGAAGCTGGCTCTGTCCTCCCAACACCGCCCTTCACATCTTTATAAACATGAATGAGATCACTCCTCTTCTCCAAGCTGAAGAGCCCCAGCTCCCCCAGCCTTTCCTCAGCAGGAAGATAGTCTTCTGCCTTCAGCATTTTTGTGGCTGGTATTCATACCAGTCTTACAATCCCACTGGGGATACTGCTGAATGTTTGAGGCAATTTGGATGGTGGTTTCCCACCAGCATCCAAAGAATTGTGGAGCAACACACAGACATGCATTCTATACCTTCCCAAGGAATGTGTTAGATGCACATCTACAGAAATCATGACAAATTCTAGAACAACCACCAAAAAAATCCAACTGTCAGCAACTGTGGGTAGAAGAAAATCTTTTAGGCCAACTGGCAAATGCCCCAAAAGTTGGCAACATCAATACTGTGCATGCCACATGGGCTCATCCTACCACAAATGAGACAGATCACACAATGCAAACCTCTCCCATCATGTAGGCAAGCTTCCAAGAGTTGAGGAACATATCTTGCTAGTGCCTAGAGCAACACCCAACCTCTCCATAAGCACAAACAGAGGGGAAAAAAATACAAAGCATTTTATGAGTAGCTGGAAGGGGCCTACATGAATCTGGGGAGGGACTTTTTACAAGAGCTTGTTGTGATAGGATGAGAGGGAATGGAGTGAAGCTAGAGGAGATTAGGGAAGAAATTCTTCACAGCAAGGGTGATGAGACTCTGGAATAGGTTGCCCAGAGTGGTTGGGAATGCCCCCTCCCTGGATGTCTTTAAGGCCAGGTTGGATGAGGCCTTTAGCAACCAAGTCCAGTTGAGAGGTGTCCCTGCCCACAGCAGTGAGGTTGGAGTAGATACCTCTGAGGTCCCTTCCAGCCTAAGCCATTCCATGACTCCACAGAAGTTTGCTGCTGGTTTGCCTCTGCAACAAGCTGGTTAACTTACAAGTCAAGTCTTTAATAGTTGGACTCAATGATCTTGAAGTCCTTTTCCAACTTAAAATGATTCTATGACTCTCAAGACACTATTGCAACACAGATGTTCAATAATAAAGTTCTGCCACCACAGATGTGAAGGGAAGGATCCTCTGGAACATTTATGTGCTGTGACCTGCAGACTCTACTTCAAAGACCTGTGGTGGTGCCTTCACAAATGTCATGTTTAAATGCCATGGCAGTGACACAGGAGCAGATGACTGCTATTGCTTATGACAGGGAGTTTCCAAACCTGGAGCCACAGCCACCCTTTGGTACGTCGCTTCTGTCAGAGTGCTTCAGCAGGCTCTTGGTGACCTGCTACCCTGACAGTCCTAGAAGTCCTTTTCCAACAAACTACTTAATGAGTTTGAATGAAAAATCAAAATAATTATGTCAGTGAGATAGCTCTGCCAAACTACCAGGGCAGTTCAGCTCACTAAAAAGGCTCAAAGTGACTAAAGAAAGAAGAACTGAAGTCATTCTGCCCTGTACTCAGCACTGGTCAGGCTATAACTTGAGTACTGTTCCCAGGTTGGGGCCCCTCAAGTTTAAGAAAGATGTTGAATTGCTGGAAGGTGTCCAGAGAAGGGCAACAAAGCTGGGGAGGGGTCTGGAGCACAGCCCTGTGAGGAGAGGCTGAGGGAGCTGGGGGTGCTTAGCCTGGAGAAGAGGAGGCTCAGGGGAGACCTTCTTGCTGTCTACAGCTCCCTGAAGGGAGGTTGTAGCCAGGTGGGGGTTGGTCTCTTCTCCCAGGCACCCAGCACCAGAACAAGAGGACACAGTCTCAAGCTGTGCCAGGGGAGGTTTAGGCTGGATGTTAGGAAGAAATTCTTCCCAGAAAGAGACTGGCCATTGGAATGGGCTGCCCAGGGAGGCATGGAGTCACCATCACTGGAAGTGTTTAAAAAGAGACTGGATGGGGCACTTGGTGCCATGGTTTAGTTGATTAGATGGTGTTGGGTGATAGGTGGACTCAATGATCTCAAAGTTCTTTTGCAACCTGGTGATTCTGTATTCTGTAATTAAGCACTTCACTCTACACACCACATGCATGCTTGCAACAGACCCCTAGAGAAACCTGAAACACAGCTACTCTGAGCTTCCCCACATGAAAAGGCCAAACCAGAATGTCACTAACATAGTGCATCTCTTCAACCTCACTGTCACAGTAGTCCCAGCAATAGCACAAGAAAGATCCTTTCCACTTCCAGTATGGAAATACAGAATGGGTTGGGTTGGAAGGGATCTCCAAGGGTCACCTAGTCCAACCCCCTCTGCAGTCAGCAGGAGTATCCTCAACCAGATCAGGTTGCCCAGAGACCCTGTCAAGCCTCACCTTGAGTATCTCCAGGGATGGGGCCCCAGTCATCTGCCTGGGTAATCTGTTCCAGTGTTCCTCTGCCCTTATGGTAAAGAATGCCCCAAACAATTGCTACTTCCCTCTTTCCTAGCAAAAGGTGTGCCAAGACCCTCTCCATCCCTTTTCTCATAACCCACAGGTATCACTGCTTCCCTCACTCAGCTCACACAAAGGAAGAGATGATGCCCTCAGGACACCTGCCTACCCAAAACTACTGACCTCTGGCAGATCAGGTCAATAGCATCAGCTCTGCACTAGGCTCTACTGCAAAATCTGGAACAAATTTGGAACAAAAGTCAAAAGCCACATGAGGTAAATTAACATCTTGCAGCCCATGCAAACAAGAACATTCCAAGTGCTTCCTCCAGTGCTCTTTGCAATGCTCTTTGCAAAGCCCAAGAAGAGCTCTGCCAGCTGGGTGCCCTCACAGCCACAGTTGTTGAGAAGCAGAGTGTGCAACAAAGACAAAGCAGAGCAAAACTTTGCATACACAGCAACAACAGGCATGCAAAATTCAAGCCACAGAACTCCTGCTCCATTTCACTGCACATAAACCCCACCCACCATTACAAAGCAGAACCTGAACTCTCAGAATTTGAAGAGAAAACCCTGAAATAACTGAAGAGGGACTGGAGGAGCGCTCTGGGTTTGTGTTTCAGTGAGCTAGTCCCTAGAATAGAATAGAATAGAATAGAATAGAATAGAATAGAATAGACCAGACCAGGTTGGAAGAGACCTTCAAGATCATCGTGTCCAACCCATCAACCAATCCAACCCACCTAAACAACTAAACCATGGCACCAAGCACCCCATCAAGTCTCCTCCTCAACACCTCCAATGATAGTGACTCCACCACCTCCCCGGGCAGCACATCCCAATGGCCAATCACTCTCTCTGTATAGAACTTCCTCCTAACATCCAGCCTACCTCCCCTGGCACAGCTTGAGACTGTGTCCTCTTGTTCTGGTGCTGGCTGCCTGGGAGAAGAGACCAACCCCCACCTGGCTACAACCTCCCTTCAGGGAGTTGTAGAGAGCAAGAAGGTCACCCCTGAGTCTCCTCTTCTCCAGGCTAAGCAACCCCAGCTCCCTCAGCCTCTCCTCACAGGGCTTGTGTTCCAAACCCCTCACCAACTTCATTGCCCTTCTCTGGACATGCTCCAGCAAGTCAACCTCCTTCCTAAACTGAGGGGCCCAGAACTGGACACAGGACTCGAGGTGTGGCCTAACCAATGCAGTGTACAGGGGCAGAATGACCTCCCTGCTCCTGCTGGCCACACTGTTCCTGCTGCAGGCCAGGGTGCCATTGGCCCTCTTGGCTGCCTGGGCACACTGCAAGAATTGGGTTTGCTAGGCTTTTTCAGGGAGCCAGGAAATGATTCTCCTTAAACCTTGTGGGTCACCCTTCACTGCATACTCATCATTTTTTCACCCAGCACAGGGCACAGGGAGCTGGACTGCAGCCTTGAAAAGTGTCAGGAGCCCAACTCAAGGCAACAAAGAGGGTGAAGACAAAGGCCATTTAAATTACCACCAGAAAATGGAATTTCATTAATTAGTTAGGCATTCAAGACTTGCACTGCTGAAGAAACTCCCAGGTACTTTGGAAATCATCAAAACACGAATTTCAATGCTGACTAAAAGCAACACATTGACCAGGTATTTTCACTTTTCCTGCCCCCAGCTTAGAAAGGCAATACCCCTACGGATCAAAAGGCCAGATAAATCTTATTAAGCACCAAGTTTTCCCTCTTGTCTGCTGCTCTCTCCACATTCCATCATTTCAGGCCTTTGAAATTCCTTTGTTCTGCCTGTGATCAGGGTTTCCAGGGGAAATCTGGCATTGGATCTAAAGGGAACCCCACACCACTGAAATATTCCTGACAATTAATCACATGGCAAATGATTTCTTTCTTGTCTGTCCCACCACCACCTCACTTGCCCCTGGTATTTCCAGAGAACCTTTTAGTGGGGTGCTAATGAGACAGAACTTCCTGTAGCATCAAACAGGCATTGTCTGGAGGATTCATGCTTGCCCAGAAGTTAAGCACCCAAGAGTTCCTGCCCTCGGACTGATTCTTCAGAGTAACAGCAGGCATCTTCTGTGTTCACTCTCAGCCCACAGCTATCTCCAAAGCCAATGCAGATTAAAGGGCAGTTTCATATGAGGAGAAATGAAATACAGCACCACAGGGCTGGTGCCCTTGTCCTGTCACAGAATCACTTAGGATGGAGAAGACCTTTAAGTCCAACAGCATGGAGGAGGCTGCAGTCCCCACAGCTGCAGGTGTCAAGATGAAGGTGCCAGGCTCTTTTCAGTGGTGCCCAGTGACAGGACAAGGAACAATGGGTACAAGCCAGACCACAGGAGGTTCCACCTCAACATGAGGAGACACTTCTTTATGGTGAGGTGAGGGTGATGCAGCACTGGAACAGGCTGCCCAAAGAGGTTGTGGGGTCTCCTTCTTTCAAAAATCTGCCTGGATGTGCTCCTGTGTGACCTGCCCTGGGTGATGCTGCTTTGGCAGGGGGGTTGGACTGGATGATCTCTGGAGGTCCCTTCCAACCCCTGCCTTCTGTGATTCTGTGATAAAAACCCCTTGGCCATCTTACCCACTCTCTGCTGTTCATTTAGGACAGATGCAGCTCATCAACAAATGCAACCAGGGGGAGAAAGCAGGCACCCAAAACTTACATTGATAGCCCTGTTCACTGAGTAACAAGCTATGGGATGGGCTTGTTTTGTGCACACAGAGGAAAGATCTCTTTAGCAAGAAGCATTTCTTTATCAGGAAGCATGATGATCCATCCAGAGGCACAACATCAAACATGACTTTTTACCCCCTCTGTGGTTTTTCTGTTGGATTTCAATACATATGAAACATAACATGAGACACAATCAAACCAAACCCTTCTGATTTAAACTCTTTTAATACCTGAAGCTTTATCTTAATTAAAACTGCCACAGAGGGACACAAAGCAGTAGAATAAGGATGCTGTTTTGCTTTCCTTGTCTTTGTTGAACATCACACTTTCAGAAGAGCCTGGGGTGATAGGACAAGGGGCAATGGTTTGGAACTAGAGCAGGGCAGATTTAAATTGGATATTAGGAAGCTATGCTCTGCTCTGCTATGAGGGTGGTGAGAGACTGGAATAGGTTGCCCAGAGAATCATAGAATCAATAAGGTTGGAAAAGACCTCAAAGATCATCAAGTCCAACCTGTCACCCAATACCTCATGACCACTAGACCATGGCACCAAGTGTCACATCCAGTCCCCTCTTGAACACCTCCAGGGACAGAAAAGCAGCAGACACTTTATCCCTGAAAGTGTTTAAGACGAGGCTGGTTGAGTCTTTGAGCAATTTGCTGTAGTGGGAGCTGTCCCTGCTCATGCCAGGGGGGGTGGAACTAGCTGATCTCCAAAGTCCCTTCCAATTCAAGTCATCCTATGACTCTGTGACTGAGTCTAAGTGCCCATCCCTCTGGGACTATGGCAGGCCATCAACTTTCTTTTGAAGGCTCTTCACAGAATCATTTCAGACGGAAAAGAACTTTAATCTCATCAAGCTCAAACATTATGTAACTCTACCAGCCTGGTGCTCAACCCTGCCCCTCAGCACCATTCATGCACAATGAGAAGGAATTCCCTCCAACCTATGAGGACAGACTGAAGGAGTTGGGACTGTTCAGTCTGGAGAAGAGAAGGCTCCCAGGTGACCTCATTGTGGCCTTCCAGTATCTGAAGGAGGCCTACAAGAAGGCTGGGGAGGGACTTCTCAGGATCTCAGGGAGTGATAGGACTAGGGGGAATGGAATGAAACTGGAGGTGGGGAGATTCAGGCTGGAGGTGAGGAGGAAGTTCTTCCCCATGAGAGTGGTGAAGCCCTGGAATGGGTTGTCCAGGGAGGTGGTTGAGGCCCTGTCCCTGGAGGTGTTTAAGCCCAGGCTGGATGAGGCTCTGGCCAGCCTGCTCTAGTGTGGGGTGTCCCTGCCCATGGCAGGGGGGTTGGAACTAGCTGATCCTTGTGGTCCCTTCCAACCCTGACTGATACTATGATACAACGGCATGCATTCATTCACAACATTTTGCCAAGCTCCTTTTATCTAGTTTCTAGTTGTAGGTCAAACCTTGGACCATTCTGCAAAGATAAATTTTGAATGCAGAGATTATTGGCTCTTCAGAGGTTGGTCCTCATTAGTGCTCATCATTTCCCCCTGCTCATTAAATCCATCTTCCCAAAGCTGGGCCGTCCCTCCTCGGTATCAAGGCTTCCTACCCTCTAACTCCATCTAACTGTTGCAATTATGAATCATCCGCCGGAGCCGTAAGTTATGATCTCCAATGACCACTAATGAAGGTTGCCTAGCAGTTAAAATATCAAAGCAGCATATATCAGCACGCTCGAGAGCAGCAGATAGACTTCCAGTGCCGCACTGCTCTTGGATTTATCATCCCCTGTAAATTACACGGCGGGCTGCCTCCGCCACTGACAGCCCCGCACCGCAGAGTTAAGCACCGGGTTTTAATAACCCCTCCTGACAATCTTTTGATCGCTGGGGAGGGGGGGGGCAGATGAAAGGCAGGGCCGCCTGCTGCAGGCAATCTGCTCAGACAAAACAAAAGGGGACTTCAGAGGCAGACAGAGATGCATCAGGTGTTAATCTCCACCCAACAAGCAGGGGTGCAGGCTGATGGACTCTGGCTCTTCGTGCCAGCGGGCTCCTCCAGGATGCAGGCAGGAAGGGAAAGGTGCTCGTATCCAGGCATGAAATATTTGGCTTTGGAAACCCAAAACCTTGGGGAGAGGCGTTTTAGGCTCCTTCTAAATCACTTTAAGCTAATCACACAACCATCTGACTTTTTTTCAGAGATGCTGCACGGAGCAAATCTCGTTGGTGTTTAAAACAAGTTGTCTCACTTGCACCTGGCAGGGTTGTAATCTGCTCGGGGAAGAGGCGTGACAAATAGTTACTCAAGAGTTTTCAAAACATGGACAAGACAGAACTTTGAGGAGACTGCTTGGGAAAAGCCTCCTGCATCAGCTGGATGATTTGACAGAGGCGGTCATCTGCTCCCGAGTTTGAAGGAGAGTGTATTAATAACACTGGGGGCAGAATTGAAACTTCCCTCTACATAGATTCATACAATGATTTGGGTTGGAAGGGTCCTTAAAGATCATCTAGTTCCAACCTACCCCCACCATAAAGCAGAGGCACCTCCCACTAGACTCAATCGCTCAAGGCCTCATCCGGCCTGGTCCTAAACATGTCCAGGGAGGGGGCATCCACAACCTCCCTGGGCAGCCTATTCCAGTGTCTCACCACCCTCACTGGAAAGAATTTCTTCCTGAACTCCAGTCTAAGTCTGTCCTCTTCCAGCTCAAAGCCGTATCCCCTTGTCCTGTTACGACAAGCCCTTGTCAAAAGTCCCTTCCCAGCTTTCCTATAGCCCCCTTCAGGAACTGGAAGGCTGCTCTAAGGACTCCCTGGAGTATTCTCTTCTCCAGGCTGAACAGCCCCAACTTTCACAGCCTGTCCCCACAGGGAAGGTGCTCCAGCCCTCTGATCATCTTCATGGCCCTCCCCTGTCTTCAGACAGTCAATAAAACACATACTTGGTAGGAAAAGTTTAGGTATGATGAGATAACACATTAAAACCTCTTGGTCTGAGGGAAGAGGAAAAAGAACTATTGCTGTTCTCTCTTTTATGCTGAATTTCCTCTCTGGGAAATAAAGAGTAAGGAGTCTGTGGAACTGTCAGACTCCTGCTATTTTTCTCTTCCACTTCTCCACTAATCCTAGCATCTATCACCAGCCACCACTTTCTGCACATTAGTTCAGCCCTCATTTTACTTTTTCCCACTGCTTCCAATCCCTGCAGCAGATTCCTCTGTGGATTTGCTCAGAAATCACAGCAGCCCTCTCCAAAAGGAGCACAGCTATTAATGCCACATCTCTTGACATTATTTTTCACACCCTCAAAAAGCAAGCTGTTTACTTGGGGTCTAATAGTTCAACGTGAAGCATTTCTACTTCTGTGCTCAAAACCCCTGCTTTAAACATCTCTCAGATGGGGAAGGTGAGAAAGAGGTAGCACTGCAGGGCCCCTGATCAAGCTAAACACAGACTATGTCTAAAATTTACAGGAGCAAAAGAAGATACAAGTAAAAAAGCTCCATGCTCACAGGAGCAATGGGACCCAAACACATGGAAAGCTCCCAGGTTCCTTTCTCCTCACAAAAGCTGTTGGATGGGGCAGGGGGGGGGAAACAGGGGAAAGAAGGGTTCAGTTCATGCTTAAAAACTGTTTCAGACACTGTGTCTCATTTACATAAAATCTGCATGGCAATCATGAAACGAAAGGAGAGGACACTGACTGAAATAGAAGCTGGCAGCACATCTTCCAACCACCCTCCTCCTCCCTCTCCTCCTCCCAGGGCTGCAGGTGCTCACAGTAACCAATTCCTCATGGGGATTTTGTCCTCCTTGAAAAATGAGTTACAAGTTTTACTGGCCCAACAACCTCAAGTACTTACAGTCCATAAATCTTTAGAGAGGAAGAATGTGTTGGACTCCTGACAATCAGCACCATGCAGTCTTTCATAACATTGGCTTCAAAATTCACAATGCCCTCAAACCTGCCTTCTTCCACACCTTTCACAGAATGGTTTGGGTTGGAAGAACCTTCAAAGCTAATCCAGACCAATCTCAGTCAACAGGGACATCTGCAACTAGAGTAGGTTGCTCACAGCCCCAGACCATCTGACCTGCAAAGGTTCCAGGGATGCAACATCTCCCACCTCCAGGGTCAACCTGGGCAGGGTCACACCACCCTCAGGATAAAACATTTCTTCCTTCTCTCCAGACTTAATCTCCCTCTGGGGACAAGCAGAGAGTTTGGTCTGTTCAGCCTGGCAAAGAGAGAGCTCCACAGAGACCTTAGAGCAGCCTTCCAGTACCTAAAGGGGGCTACCAGAGGGCTGGGGAGCAACTTTTGACAAGGGCTTGTAGGATGAGGGATTGGACTGAAGCCTGGGGAGGGGAGATTGAGACTGGAGATTAGGAAGAAATTCTCTATAGAGAGGGTGGTGAGACTCTGGAACAGGCTGCCCAGAGAAGCTGTGGACACCTCATCCCTGGAGGTGTTCAAGGTCAGGTTGGATGAGGCCCTGAACAGCCTGGTCTAATGGGAGGTATCCCTGCCCACAGAGAGGGGTTGGAACTAAGTGATCTTTTAAGCTCCCTTCCAACCCAAACTGTTCTATGAACATATGAAAACATCATAACAAGTCCAGGCCACAGGTATCTTTCTGGCATAAGTGGATTAAAGACCAGAGCAGAGGCTGCTCTCTTGACTTTATGTAGCCTGATGTCCATCACTGCAGCATCCAGATGACCATCACAGTTTATGCAAAAGATCACACACAGGTTCCACAGGCTGGCAACTGAGCTCAGATGCTGAATTTCACTCCACTCAACACCAGACTCATCCTTCCCACTCACTACAGCTACACTTGCAAGAGATGGCTGCTGTCAAGAGGGGATGATATTAAGAGCAAAATGCAGGCATCAGCTCAGCCCCTGAATCACAGAATCACCAAGGCTGGAAGAGACCTCAAAGATCATCAAGTCCAACCCATCACCACAGACCCCATGACTGGGGGTACCAAGTGCCACGTCCAATCCCCTCTTGATCACCTCCAGGGATGGGGACACCACCACCTCCCTGGGCAGCACATCCCAATGCCTAATGACTCTCTCTGGGAAGAACTTTCTCCTCACCTCAAGCCTAAACTTCCCCTGGCACAGCTTGAGACTGTGTCCTCTTGTTCTGGTGCTGCTTGCCTGGGAGAAGAGACCAACTCCCTCCTGGCTACATCCACCCTTCAGGTAGTTGTAGACAGCAAGAAGGTCTCCCCTGAGCCTCCTCTTCTCCAGGCTAAACAATCCCAGTTCCCTCAGCCTCTCCTCATAGGGCTGTGCTCGAGGCCTCTCCCCAGCCTCATTGAAGGGGCAGGGATGGTGACTGGGCTTCCATTTGCTCTCTCATTCTGGTTCCCATATTTCCTATAGTCCTTATTTCCAGCTCTCTAACTTCAGCTGAGATACTCAGTCGGGTCTGCTTCCTTTTCAAGGTACCATCAGTCAAACACAAGCAGATCATTTTATCTCCCTGTTACTGAACTCAAACCATTTTAAACATCCTGCTTTCATCTTTATGGCTGGCTCCCACTTTTTAACCCTGCTGCAGTTACAGAAGAATGTACTTGACATCTAAAACGTGCATGTGATTCCTCCAACATTTTAATGCCGTGTTTTGTGTTGTAAACATCTCTTCATGTTTTATCTCCTTCCCCATAAATCAGAGGCTACTATCTCAGAAGTCTCAAAAGTGACATGTTTTCTCCAGGATATAAATGGCAGACTCTGCTCTTTGGAACTTGAGGCAGCTCTCAAAAACTCACCAAAACAAAAGCCACAAAACCCAACTTCGTATCCTTTCTCTCACCCCATTTCTGTGACAGCATGAGGAGAGCATGGGGGAAAAGGAGTTACCCCCATGGTAAGTTACAAAACTGGTCTTCAGCAATCAGAAAACCAATGGTTTGATCATTCTTTTGTATCACTTGTGAGGAACAACACCAAGGCAAAAGAATCCTGGAATCAAAGAATCATTTTGGTTAGAAAAGGCCTTTAGCATCATTGAGTCCAACCACGCTCTAACTCTGCCAAGGCTGGTGCTAAGCCATGCTCCCTAGCACCACATCTCCCCATCTTTGAAACACATCCAGGGACAGGGATTCAACCACCCCCCTGGGGAGCCTGTTCCAGTCTTTGAGAACCCTTTCAGTGCAGAACACTCTTCTAATGCCCAACCAAAACCTCCCTTGGTGCAACCTGAGGCCATTTCCTGCTGTCTTGTCATTTGTTCCCTGGGAGAAGAGAGCAACCCCACCTGACTCCAACCTCCTTCCAAGGAGTTGTAGAGAGACTGAAGGATACCCCCTGAGCCTCCTCTACTCCAGACTAAACAACTCCAGCTCTCTCAGCTGCTCTTCACCAAATCTCTTCTCCAAACCCTTCACCAGCATTGTTGCCCTTCTCTGGACCTGCTCCAGCCCCTCAGCGTGTCTTTGTTTCAGTGAGGGCCCCAAACAGAGTACTTAACCTGCAGCCTCAACAGTGCCCTGTGCAGGGAGACAAGCCCTGCCCTGATCCTGCTTGTCATAGAATCACAGAATTGTTAGGGTTGGAAGGGACTTCAAGGATCATCCAGTTCCACCCCCCCTGCCATGGGCAGGGACACCTCACACTACAGCAGGTTGCTCACAGCCACCTCCAGCCTGGCTGCAGAAACCTCCAGGGATGACGCTTCTACCACCTCCCTGGGCAACCTGTGCCAGGCTCTCACCACCCTCACACTATTGCTGATCCAGGCCAGGATGCTCTTGGCCTTCTTAGCCCCTGTTACATGCTGGACATGCTGGAAGGTGTCCAGAGAAGGCCCACGAGGATGAGCAGAGGGCTGGAGCTGCTCTCCTATGAGGACAGACTGAAGGAGTTGGGGCTGTTCAATCTGGAGAAGAGAAGGCTCAGAGGTGACCTCATTGTGGCCTTCCAGTATCTGAAGGGGGCCTACAAGAAGGCTGGGGAGGGACTGCTCAGGATCTCAGGTAGTGATAGGCCTAGGGGGAATGGAATGGAATGGAGGTGGGGAGATTCAGGCTGGATGTGAGGAGGAAGTTCTTCACTGTGAGAGTGGTGAAGACCTGGAATGGGTTGTCCAGGGAGGTGCTTGAGGCCCCCTCCCTGGAGGTGTTTAAGCCCAGGCTGGATGAGGCTCTGGCCAGCCTGATCTAGTGTGGGTGTCCCTGCCCATGGCAGGGGCGTTGGAACTAGCTGATCCTTGTGGTCCCTTCCAACCCTGACTGATTCTATGATTCTTGGCCATCTGGACACATCCTGGCTCATCTACAGCCAGCTATTGAACACCACCCTCAGGTCTTTCTCTTCTGGGCAGTGCCACTCTGGCCCAAGCCTGGAGTTTTCAGGGGGTTGCAGGAGCCAGCACTTGGCCTCATTGAATATTTTGTGTTCACACATCAATACACAGAGCTGAAAGACAGTTGGACAGTATGGAAAAGTGCTATGCAAGCAATAATTCTTCAGCTTCTCCAAGATCAACAGGCAGTGTTTCAGAGAAGAGATTTCCACTCCCTTACCATAAGTGCAATTATGAGCCTGAGCTCTTCAAAGGAGATGTTCCCAGTTGTGTTGTTTTTCAGTGAGTTTAAGCAGTCCTACAGTAAAAATCTCTCTCAGCCTTTTCCTTGCTAAATGCATGAAGTGATTCTTTTCTTTTTTTTTAATTAAAAGGCAAAAAAAAAAAAAAGAAAGGAAACCAAGATTATAAAATATTGATTATTTGGGAAAGACTGAGCAGCCATAAAAGAACACCTGTCCAAAAACAATTTTAACTTACTCCAAGGATGGGGGGAAAAAAAAAATACAAGAATGCCACTAGAAAAAAAAAAGGAAGGGGGTTGGAGGAGTGGAAGAGAAAAAAGAAGAGAGGAAAGCAGTTTTAGCAGGTGGGGCTGAAACGTGCTGACATGTTGTAGTACAGTCCTGAAGGGCTGAAGGATATAAGGCAGTGTGGCGTGATGTGGAAGAGAACCAGGGAGCGCTGCCTTAGCCTGCCCCCAGAATGCTAGATGAGGTGTGAAGTACAGCTCTGAAGTATTGTGACACAAAGAAGTGAGGTGGAGGCAGAGCTGCTGGGAGAGGAGCAGAGAAATCAAACACTATCTTTCACTTGGCACCTCCCAGCAGGAGTTTACTCCCTCCCAGCCCCCAGACCCAGCGCGCTCCGCAGGAAAACCCAGGGACCTGCTGCTATCTCTGCACATCCCCAGAATTCATAACACTTTCCACCAGCCTGAGAGACTCTGCTTCTCTCAAACTACTGTCTGACATCAATTACTCCAGGATACTTTTCTTGACATTTTCTACACAAATGTTTTTAGAGCAGGCTCCATAATTCCCTCTCATCAAGCCCCAAGTACTTTTCATAGATTCGTAGAAGGGTTTGGGTTGGAAGGGACCTTAAAGATGATCAAGTTCCAACCCCTCTGCAATGGGCAGGATTCCAACCCCTCTGCAATGGGCAGGACACCTCCCACTAGACTAGATTGCTCAAGGCCTCGTCCAACCTGGTCGTGAACAGCTCTAGGAAGGGAACATCCACAGCCTCCCTGAGCAACCTGTTCCAGTGTCTCACCAACCTCACTGCAAAGACTTCCTTTGTAATCTCCAGTGTAGACCAAGTGCAGGGTCCTGCATCTGAGGCGAGACAACCCCAGGCACAAATCCAGGCTGGGCAGGGACTGGCTGGAGAGCAGCCCTGAGGAGAGAGACTTGGGGGTGCTGGGGGAGGAGAAGCTCACCAGGAGCTCTCAGTGTGCACTTGCAGCCCGGAAAGCCAATCAGAGCCTGGGCTGCAGCAGGAGAAGTGTGGCCAGCAGGGCAAGGGAGGGGATTCTTCCCCTCTGCTCAGCTCTGGTGAGACCCCACCTGGAGTACTGCCTCCAGTTCTGGAGCCCCTATGACAAGAGGGAGCTGGAGGTGCTGGAAGGTGTCCAGAGCAGGGCCATGAGGATGATCAGAGGGCTGGGGCACCTCTCCTGTGAGGACAGACTGAAGGAGTTGGGGCTGTTCAGTCTGGAGAAGAGAAGGCTCCGAGGTGACCTCATTGTGGCCTTCCAGTATCTGAAGGGGGCCTACAAGAAGGCTGGAGAGGAACCTCTCAGGCTATCAGGTAGTGATAGGACTAGGGGGAATGGAATGAAGCTGGAGGTGGGGAGATTCAGGCTGGAGGTGAGGAGGAAGTTCTTCCCCATGAGAGTGGTGAAGCCCTGGAATGGGTTGTCCAGGGAGGTGGTTGAGACCCCATCCCTGGAGGTGTTTAAGACCAGGCTGGATGAGGCTCTGGCCAGCCTGCTCTAGTGTGAGGTGTCCCTGCCCATGGCAGGGGGGTTGGAACTAGCTGATCCTTGTGGTCCCTTCCAACTCTGACTGACACTATGCTAAATCTTCCCTCCTCAGGCTTTAAGCATTCCCTCATCCTCACACTGCCTGTAGTTTCCAGGATATTTTCAAACACAAACACCTTTTGGTGAACCCATTCTGAACAAAAACATGAAAATAAATCATCAGCTTCTTATGAATAGTTATCCAGTTTCACAGAATTGTCTTTAAATGATGTTATTTCTACCTGCCCTGGAAAGCACAGCTAGCATTTAGAATTTAAGGGGTTATGGAAGGTGTTTGGAAATAAATGCCCTTGGTTGATAAATACCCAGCTTTCACTTCTATAAGCAATGGAAAAATACATTTATACCAGTTCTGTGTTGCTGCTTTTTTATTAAGCACAAGCACAGGCTGGGCAGAGAATGGATAGAGAGCCCTGAGAATGACCTGAGGGTGCTGGGTGGGTGAAAAGCTGGGCAGGAGTTGGCACCATGCACTGCCAGCCCACAGCCAGCTGCGTCCTGGGCTGATCCCCAGCAGCGTAGGCAGCAAGGGCAGGGAGGGGATTCGGCCCCTGTGCTGCTCTCTGCTGAGACCTCCCCTGCAGTGCTAGGGGCCAGCTCTGGGGCAGCCAGTGCAAGAAGGACCTGGCACTGTTAGAGGCAGGTCCAGAGGAAGCCACAAAGAAGACAATCAGAGGGCTGGAGCACCTCTCCTATGAAGACAGGCTAAGAGAGCTGGGGTTGTCTAGCCTAGAGAGGAGAAGGCTTCAGAGAGACCTTAAAGAAACCTTGCAGTGTATGAAGGAGGCTACAGGAGAACTGAAGTGAAACATTTTATAAAGACATGGAGTGACAAGGGGTAATGGCTTAAAACTAGAAGTAGTTCAATTTAGATTAGGCATTAGGAAGAAATTCTTCCCCTTGAGCACAGTGAGGCACTGGCACAGCTTGCCCAGAGAATCTGTGGAGGCTTCAACTCTGGGAGTGTCATTCAGAGTCAGGCTGGATGGGACCTTGAGCAACCTGGTTTAGTAGGAGGTGTCCCTGCCCATGGCAGGGGGTTTAAAATTAGATGATCTTTAAGGTCCCTTCCAATCCAAACCATTCTGTGATTCTATGACCCTGAAAGAGGAACAAGAATCTCCACTCCAGCAAACTTTTGTGAGTTTCTAGCTGTTTGAGTTAAAGGGGGGGGGGGATGTTTACTCCTCTGAAATTGAGATAGGAAATCATAATTAAAAGATTATTTTAGACCACAAACCCTGACTTTTTGATCTCTGTGTGTTCACAGCATAGCCCTGGCTCCTTCCCTAGCAGTTAATTTAACTTAAAGAGTTGAATTCAGCTCAAAGAGTTAATTCAACTTAAATCAATGGGGCTAAACTGGCCTCAGATTGTTAAAGTGAAGAGGTCAAGGAAAAGGGGAAAAAAAGGGAAAAAGAAGGGGGGGGAGGAAAAACCCCCAAAAAACAGAATATGAACAGTTAAAAGTTTGCATCAATACTTCCACAAATATTGCAGCATCTCAATTACACTTTCACAGGCCCAGGCTCCTCACATCCTGTCCTAAATCACGGGGAAGCATCTTAACACAATCAACACTTCACCTTCCCACGGCATATTTGAGGCCTGTAAATGGTGAAGCCCAGATTTATCAGGGAAGTGAGGAGTGGGAAAGAGGAGTTGCCCTTAAAGATGGGGAGATTTACAGCAATCTGGGAAGCGGAAGGACGGTTATCATGTAAGAAAGGTCCTCAAGGGATAAGAGGGAGCAGCGAGGGGAACATGAGTCATGAGCTGCCAGAGAAGAGGACGCGTATGGGGAGCAATGGACAGAGCAAAGTAGCAATAAAGGAAGTTCCAAGTCAAATGTGCTCCTTCCCAAAGGTCAAGACAGATCCCAAGCTTACAGTACTCATGGAAAATAAAATTCCCAGCCAATACAGACACTGCACTGACACTGGGGAAAGGGACACTCCTGGACTGAAAGGATCCATTGATAAACAAGGTCACAGCCCACAGCTCTGCTCCTTCGCTTTGTTAGCAGCTCTGCTTCTTTCTTTTCCTCAGTAAGAGCAGTTGCCTTGAAGGTCAGTGTACACAGGTCAGCATCTCAACATGTGTCCAGTTCTGGGCCCCTCAACTTAAGAAGAATATTGAGACACTTGAACGTGTCCAGAGAAGGGCAGTGAGGCTGGGGAGGGGTCTGGAGCACAGCCCTGTGAGGAGAGGCTGAGGGAGCTGGGGTTGTTCAGCGTGGAGAAGAGGAGGCTCAGGGGAGACCTTCTTGCTCTCTACAACTCCCTGAAGAGAGGTTGTAGCCAGGAGGGGGTTGGTCTCTTCTCCCAGGCACCCGGCACCAGAACAAGAGGACACAGTCTCAAGCTGTGACCTCCAGGGGTCCCTTCCAACCCCACTATGCTGGGATACTTCAGACAGATGAGACAAGGTCATACAATAACACAACCAAGGAACCAGACCTGTAAGGCTGGAGCCCCAGTGACTATTCTTACACTCCAATTACACAGTTCTTCCTATGTCATTTGCAGTGACCCAGGTTTGGTATTATCAAGATAAACATTATTATTGGAGGCTTAAAACCTCATCAGCTCCATTCTGAATAAACACATTGTGCCTAGCAACTCTACTTTAACTGGCAGACACATATTGCTCTTGTGGTGTCAGTTTTAGGGTCTCTGAGCTCAGCTGGCAGCTGACAGCACAGCACTCCCAGCCATCCGGTCACACTCCCCAGCAGCATTTCAGAAGTCAGGCTGACACTAGTTTGTGGTACAGATGAAGAGATGGACTGACCTGGTTGATGGAGTTGGCAGCACAGGATGCCAGTCCAGTTCCAAGGGAGGCCAGCAGGAAACAGGTCAGGTCGAAGGGGACCGGGGCCATGGCAAAGCCAGCGGACGCGGTGCTGACAACCAGGGCTGCAACACAAGAGAGATGTTGTTCAAGGCATCGACCAAATCCAGCCTCCTTTGCACACACCACAAGAGTTAAGGGGTGTAAACCCTGTAGGAAATCTTGCAGAGATTAATTTGTTACTTGTATGGATCAAAGTAGCTCCAGGAACTGCATACAATTAATACCAATACTCCCCATGAAGTCAAAGATGAGAAGGAGAACTGCTGGGGATGAAATCAGAAACCCAGCAGCAGCACATTAGCAGAGCAGGTGAGAATAAAACTTAGGCCTCTGTGTGCTCTGTTTTATGGATTTGCTCCAGGATCAAACTGCCTCATGCAACATGTACAGGAGATGTGATTGCTCCAGTAACTCATATGCCATTGCAGAGTCTGATGTGGAAGAAAACCAGTAAAATGCTATGAGATATGAATTACAGCAAATGATAGCAGGAACTTGGATGGGAGCACACTGTGTTGGGTTAGGAACTGGCTGGAGGGCCGAGCCCAGAGAGTGGTGGTTAATGGTGCCACAGCCAGCTGGCGGCCAGTCACTAGTGGTGTGCCCCAGGGATCAGTGCTGGGCCCCATGCTCTTCAACATCTTTATTGATGATCTGGATGAGGGCATCGAGTCCATCATCAGTAAATTTGCGGACAACACCAAGCTGGGGGCAGGAGTTGATCTGCTGGAGGGCAGAGAGGCTTTGCAGAGGGACCTCGACAGGCTGGACAGATGGGCAGAATCCAACGGCATGAGATTGAACACATCCAAGTGCCGGGTTCTGCACATTGGCCACAGCAACCCCAGGCAGTGCTACAGGCTGGGGGCAGAGTGACTGGAGAGCAGCCAGGCAGAGAGGGACCTGGGGGTGCTGGTTGATTGTAGGCTGAACATGAGCCTGCAGTGTGCCCAGGGGGCCAAGAAGGCCAATGGCATCCTGGCCTGCATCAGAAACAGTGTGGCCAGCAGGAGCAGGGAGGTCATTCTGCCCCTGTACACTGCACTGGTTGGGCCGTAACTTGAGTACTGTGTCCAGTTCTGGGACCCTCAGTTTAGGAAAGATGTTGACTTGCTGGAGCGTGTCCAGAGAAGGGCAAACAAAGTTGGTGAGGGGTTTGGAACACAAGCCCTATGAGGAGAGGCGAGGGAGCTTGGGTTGCTTAGCCTGGAGAAGAGGAGACTCAGGGGGACCTTATTGCTCTCTACAAGTACCTGAAGGGAGGTTGTAGCCAGCAGAGGTTGGTCTCTTCTCCCAGGCGCCAGTACCAGAACAAGAGGACACAGTCTCAGGCTGCACCAGGGCAGGTTTAGACTGGATCTTAGGAAGAAGTTCTATACCGAGAGAGTGATTGCCCACTGGAATCAGCTGCCTGTGGAGGTGGTGGAGTCACCTTCATTGGAGGTGTTCAAGAAGAGGCTTGATGGGGTGCTTGGTGCCACGGTTTAATTTTTCAGTTGTTTAGGTGGGTTGTATTGTACTGTATTGTATTGAGGTGGGTTGGATTGGTTGATGGGTTGGACGTGATGATCTTGAAGGTCTCTTCCAACCTGGTGTATTGTATTATTGTATAACTGAAGCAGTGAAGAGTCAAAAAGAGACCCAGGGCATGTAGGCTACAGCTGGTGGAGGCAGTGACTCCACTGTACAAGTGCCTGCTCACACTGCTCCCATCTGACATGGCCACTTCAGGCAGAAGGTACAACCACATCAGCACATGGGCAGAGCAGCTCTTACAGGCCTCTGAATTTGAGTGGAATCATACAAATCCATTTCAGTTTTGTCATCCAAAATTCTAACTTTACTTGGGCACTGCAAATCACATCCTTAAAATGAAGTCACCCAAATCTCAACCCTAATATTGTACTCACCCAAATAACAGGGTCTCATAACTTCACTTCTGGCAAGAAACAGTAGGAACAGTTTCTTATACTAGAGAGAGTCACTGACTATATTGCTCATGGCCTTACAGTCTGAAATTCATAGCTATTAAAAAGAACTATTTAAATTATAATCTGCATGTAATTATGTGTTTCAGACCTCAGCTAGCCCTAATCAAGATCACAGAATGGCTGAGGTTGGAAGGGACCTTAGAGATCATCTACTCCAACCTCCCCACCATGGGCAGGGATGCCTCTCGACATGACTCAGCTGCTCAAAGCTTCATCCAGCCTGGCCTTGAACACCCCAGGGGAGGAGGCATCCACAACCTCCCTGGGCAGCTTATTCCAGAGTCTCACCATCCTTATGCTGAAGAAATTCTTCCTAAAATCCAGTCTAACCCTGCTTTCCCTCAGGTTCAAACCATTCCCCCTTGTCCTATCTCTAGATACCCTTATGAAAAGTCCCTCTGCAGCTTTCCTGTAGGATCCCTTCAGGAACTGGAAGGCAGCTAAAAGGTTCCTTCAGAGTCTTCTCTCCTCCAGGCTGAACAACCCCAGCTCCCTCAACCTATCCTCGGAGCAGAAGTGCTCCAGCCCTTGGCTCATCTTTGTGCCCCTCTCACCTTCCCCATTGCTACAGAAGCTCCTGTTTGTCTGAAGTGAAATGACAACTAAATAACCTTTGCTGACTGAAAATACCTGGATTATCTACTAAGAAGTGTTAGTGGAGATGAAAACCTAAATGTCAGGGCAAAGACCTGCCAGCACAGACACACATGCAAAGTGCCAAGTTTAAGAACTGTGCCTGCATAAGAGCCTTAGGATTTAATCCCACAGAGACAGTGAAGAAGACTTGCTGCTCATCAAAACTTTTCTCTAAGTATTCAAAGCTGTTGGCAGCTGAATATTATTATCATATTCATAATATTATTATAAACAGTAATTATTTAGTCTTACATTCAGAGGGTGTTGTGCAAGTGGCTGTTACACAAAACCCACAGAATGTTAGGGGTTGGAAGGAACCTCAAAAGATCACTGAGTCCAAGCCCCCTGCTAGAGAGCAGGATCACTTAGAGTGGGTCTCTGCCCTATACCAAGGTAAGTCCCTGGCTGTGATTCCACCAGGCTCCCCACTGAAGCCTCCTAAACCAGAAAGAAGCCACAATGGAGCCTTTTCCCTTTGAGAAGCTGGGAAGTAACCCCAGACTCCGTAACCCCACTGGACAGATGTGCAGATATCGACCACTTCTAAAAGACTTGGCCCCATTTATTCCACCAACACAACAGCACCTTGGTTCCAAAACTCTGGGATCCCTCTTAGTAAAACACATACCCCCCCAAATCAATAGTTAGGAAGTGCTTTGTTTTAGAGCTGAGAGAGTTAAAAATGCCTGGAGAAGATGATGGCAACACAGTGGTGTTTGCATTTCTGAGAGTGGTTACCTTCATTTTTTTTTTTTTTGCATAATAAATCACACCTCTTCTAGACAAGAATTTAATTAAAACTTATCTTAGAGAGCACTTTACACCAATTTATTAGGGGGCAAACACCAACTGGAGGAGAAGCAAGGTGGAGCAGATTGGCAAACAGTCAGTGTAACATTACCGCCGCACTGACCTCAAAGAAATTCTAATCCTGTACAGCCACAGCACTAATTAAAGTCCCCATTGATTTCTCCAGATTAATTTCAGCCACTCATCTCGGTGTGACTTAGCAAAGATCTCATTAAAAGGGCTGCAGGCTGTGGTCCATCCTCTCCCCCAAGCCCACAGGAGCAGGTGTTTTCAGTGCCCGGGCAGCGCACGGCAGCCCCCGCTCCTCTCGTCGCCCAGCGCAACTCAAGTGCCCCACGCTCAGAGTCAATAAGAAAACCCTCCCTTTGGACTGGGGAGTTTATTTTCTTTTCCTCTGGAAGCAATAACTTAATCTTCTGCTTTCATGGAGGGAAAAGTATATTTAATTGAGATCACATCAAGGGAATGAGGTCATTGACTCTGTTTGTTTTTTAATCCCTGTTAGTTTAGTGCTTTAGGGGCCAAATTAACTTCACCTTATTGCATAATAGATGGAATTGATCCCTTCAAGATTTGTGGCTGAGAGCTGGCATTATATATGCTCTTCAAAAAAGAAGCCAGGACTTAAACTTATGATCTCAGCCTAAACCTAATTTTCACTCTTTTAAACATCCTTAGCTTTAACAAAAATTAACAGGGGACATTTCTCTCCCATTTCAATCTAATTGAAAGAGAAAAGTGCTAAGAGGTTAGTGGCAAAGACAGAGACTGATGCTTCCAGCATGAAAAAATCACAACATTCCAAAACTCTACAGTGTGTTCTTCACATTCCCCTTCAGCTTCACTGCAATGTGATCTGCCTTTAGAAAGACCTGGATTGTACTTCTAGTATGCAAATCACTCTGCCATATTTTATTTGCCCCCTATTAAAAAGTGGCCAAGCCAAAATCAAAGCCTAGAAAGCCAAAGCAAACCAGTTCAAGCTTTACATTCCCTTTCTACTCCTGTACTGCTGACACATCAGTACACAGGGAAGGACAAAAGCATTCCTACTTGAATTTGAGAAACTCTCTCAGAGTTTTATTAGAGATCCTTAAAGACCACAAGCCTTCCAAAAGCTGCAGGATTTTTCCTTCCACTTTTCACACTCTGGTTTCTGGAAAGCCAAATGGAAAGGCAATCATCACTACTGGTGCTACACAACTGACCACTGTCTCCTTTCCACACTTAGATGTGGTTGGGGATGGGAATAGCTAAGGTTTGCTGCAGATTACAACCTGCACTCTACAGAAGGCCAGACTCCTGAAGCAAACTTGAATTTGGGACAATAATTTCAGAGACTTATAGAATGGTTGGGTTGGAAGGGACTTTAAAGATCATCTAGTTCCACCTCCTGCTATGGGCAGGGACACCACCCACCAGCCCAGCTTGCTCAAGACCCCATCCAACCTGACCTTGTATACCTCCAGGGAGGGGCATCCACAGCCCCTCTGGGCAACTTGTTCCAGTGCCTCACCACCCTCACTGTAAAGAATTTCTTCCTAAACTTCAGTCTAATTCTGCCCTCCTCAAGCTTCAATCCCCTTGTCTTGTCACTACATGCCCTCATATGAAGTCCCTTCCCAGTTCTCCTGTAGCCCCTTTCAGGTACTGGAAGGCTGCTCTGAGGTCTCCCCAGAGCCTTCTCCAGGCTGAACAGTCCCAGTTCTCTCAGCCTGTCCCCATAGGGGAGGCAATCCAGCCGTCTGGTCATCTTCATGCCCTTATCAGGACCCACTCCAACAGTTCAATGTCCCTGTTATGCTGGGGGCACCAGAACTGGATGCAGTTCTCCAGGTGGGGGCTCACCAGAGCAGACTGGTGGCAGAGAATCACCTCCCTCCTCCTGCTGGTCACACTGTTTTGGATGTATCCCAGGACATGGTTGCTTTGCAGTTGTGTTTGCAGGATTTACAACAAGCCTTTGCATCACACCCTCTAAAATCCAAGTGCACTCTTAGGAGCAGAGCAGATAATCTCTTTTTGACCATTGAACAATTTGTAAATGCTCTGCAAAAACTAAACTGCAGTAATAGTTTATTTTTACTTCATTAGCTTTCCTTGTAGCGTGGCAAACACATTCCCAGAAAGCTGCTGCTATGAAGCTTTGCTTCTCTGATAGGATAATAGCTCCTCTTTAAGACTCACAAAAGAGAACTACTTTAAAAGGAGTATGAAACATATTTAGAATCAAGAATAAATGCAGGCTAGCAACAACCTAAACAATATATACTGATGAACCACTGACAAAGTGTCTGGCTATATTAAAGCTACCATTTAAAAAACAAATGCCCCAATAAATGTCATTATGCCAGAAAGAAGTGAAACCAGACTGGACCTCCAGTAAACCAAATGGACTTATTTTTTTTAACTAGAGTGGTTGTTCCCAGGTTTTTAGCCCACAAGCACAATACAGGCACTTTATTTGTTGCTCCATGAGGCTTGGAAGCACTCAAAGAGCCATTACACAACACCGGACAGCCAACGTCCTTGTTTTACACGTACACAACACACACAGATGCAGCAGGATGCTCCCAATCACATCCTAAGACAGTAGCAAATCCCCCAGGCTTCTGATTCCCAGTTCAACAATTCTTCAGCACAGAGACAAATCCCTATGTGAGCAATACATCCAACAAATTCCAGCCGGTTTTGGCAAACAAGACAGGTTCCTTCAGAACAGGAGAGGCACAGACCTGCTGGAACGGATCTAGAAGCAGCCACAACCACGATGCAAGGGATGGAGCACCTCCCTATGAGGAGCCCACAGGGGTTCCAGCCCTCACATTATTGTTGTAGCCTCCTCTGGACCCTCTCCAACAAGAAAATGTCCTCCTCGTGCTAGGGGTTCCAGAGATGGCCTTCTTAGAACCATGTTTGAAACATACAGGCTCCAGTATGACTTTCTGAAGGAGATCTGTGTTAGGGCAGCCTGGAGTCAGGACTCAATGCTACCAGGCACTGCAGAGACAGACTAAAGCCACAGCCCCCTCCATGATAGGCTTTTAAGTTAGAGCAAAAATTGTCCATCTGTTTAGAAGTGAGCTGTTAAGTTTACATCCGAGCCTCATTGACGGATTCACTTCTCAGACAAGTGCTGGCTGTCCTCACCAAAGACCAACATGCAAGACAACTCTGATTACAGGAACAATGGTGAGAAAACTTTTGCAGATCACAGAGAAATGCCTAATGAGAACACTCAGCATTTTTTCTCTCATGCCTTTGTCACACTTCCCCCAAGTTAAACTTTCCAGTTTAACTCCCCTGTGGTTTTGCACACAGCTCATCTTCATTTCCATCTGTGGTTACTTAGTGAAACATTACTTGGATGTAAGCTTGAGGTAAAATGTAAGAAGCTGAGACAACCTGAACTTCTCAATGTTTGCTGTATAATCAGAATTCCCTCCTATTAGAAATAACTTAGAATCATAGAACTGTCAGGGCTGGAAGGGACCTTAAAGATCACAGAATCAATAAGGTTGGAAGAGATCTCAGAGATCATCAAGTCCAAACTGTCACCACAGACCTCATGACTACGAAACCATGGCACCAAGTGCCACGTCCAATCCCCTCTTGAACACCTCCAGGGATGGGGACTCCACCACCTCCCTGGGCAGCACATCCCAATGGCCAACAATACTCTCTGTGAAGAACTTTCTCCTCACCTCCAGCCTAAACTTTCCCTGGTACAGTTTGAGACTGTGTCCTCTTGTTCTGGTGCTGGTTGCCTGGGAGAAGAGACCAATCCCCTCCTGGCTACAACCTCCCTTCAGGGAGTTGTAGACCTATTTTGAGTTACACAAACTTTAGGATGGGGTTGGTAACAGTTAACATTTCTAACTCTGAAAAGCTATCAGAGCTGCAGTAGTGCTCCAAGTGCCCGTGGATGGGAAGACACAGCTGGTCAGACAGCGTGCAACACAAGACACGAACTACAAAGTGCCAGGTGCTGCACTTCGGCCACAACAACCCCATGCAGAGCTACAAGCTGGGCTCAGAGTGGCTGGAGAGCAGCCAGGCAGAAAGGGACCTGGGGGTGCTGATTGACAGCCACCTAAACATGAACCAGGAGTGTGCCCAAGTGGCTAAGAAGGCCAATGGCATCCCGGCCTGCATCATGAATAGTGTGGCCAGCAGGAGCAGGGAAGTCATTGTGCCCTGTACTCAGCACTGGTTAGGCCACACCTTGAGTCCTGTGTCCAGTTCTGGGTCCCTCAATTTAAGAAGGACATTGAGACTCCTGAATGCGTCCAGAGAAGGGCAACGAGGCTGGGGAGAGGCCTCGAGCACAGCACTGTGAGGAGAGGCTGAGGGAGCTGGGGTTGCTTAGCCTGGAGAAGAGAAGGCTCAGGGGAGACCTTCTTGCTCCCTACAACTACCTGAAGGGAGGTTGTAGCCAGGTGGGGGTTGTGGTCTCTTCTCCCAGGCACCCAGCACCAGAACAAGAGGACACAGTCTGAAGCTGTGCCAGGGGAGGTTTAGGCTGGAGGTGAGGAGAAAGTTCTTCTCAGAGAGAGTTGTTAGCCATTGGAATGTGCTGCCCAGGGAGGTGGTGGAGTCCCCATTCCTGGAGGTGTTCAAGAGGGGATTGGATGTGGCACTTGGTGCCATGGCTTAGTCATGAGGTCTGTGGTGATGGGTTGGACTGGATGATCTTTGAGGTCTCTTCCAACCTTGGTGATTCTGTGAAAGGATGAAACTGAACCCAAAAAAGGTAAGACTCTGCAACAAGTAATTAGAAGTTCCCTAATTGTTTTTTCATGGCAAAAGAATATAAACAGCAATCTTTTCCTGTTGGGAAGGCAGAGCTTGTAATGGCAAGAGTCACCAGAGCTGAAGTTTACACGAAGCAGGAGGGTATGGTAATAGCTAAACTCATTTCCTTCCAAAGGTGAATTACAGTTCAGAACACAAACAAACATTCTCTTCACTTCAGCAGCGGGAAGAGAAAAGGGCATAAGGAAGTCCCATTTTAGCATAATGCAGAGTTTGTTTTTTTATTATTTCATACTCTAAAAAGTATAAATAAAGAGCCTGCCAAAAAGCCCCACACAGGATATGAGACCTAGCAGAACGTCATGGGTGAAGGGACTCAAGTTGTGTGCCGTTTGGAACTGAAAAACGGACCTCAGAGGATTTATTTTTGCTCTTGATGATAATGAAAAATCAAAGAGCTACACCACCACACTCTTCACAGATAGAGCTCTCTAAATGATTTTACCAGTTGGGGAAAAAAAAAGCTAATTCACTTTCCTTGCTCCATACACTACACCCAGGATTTTCCCTACTCATCTCCTACACCGTCCTACAGCCAAAACAGAACAACGCAACTCCTCTCCCACAAACCTGCCCTGAGACAGCTTATTCTTTTGCACTTTCTACTTCAAATCTCCCCACCAAAGAGAATCATTGAATTGCTAGGGTTGGAAGGGACCTGAAGGATCAGCCAGTTCCAAGCCTCCTGCCACGGCCAGGGACACTTCACACTACAGCAGGTTGCTCACAGCCACAGCCAGCCTGGCTGCAAACACCTCCAGGCAGGAGGCTGCCACCACCTCCCTGGGCAACCTGTGCCAGGCTCTCACCACCCTCATGGGGAACAACTTCTTCCTAACATCCAATCTGATCTACCCTCTTCTAGTTTTTTCCCATTCCCCCCGTCCTATCACTCCCTGACACCCTCAAAAGTCCCTCCCCAGCTTTCTTGTAGCCCCCTTTAGACACTGGAAGGCAACAGTTCATGTTCTCTCTCTGTCTGGTCACTTTGGTTGGCATTTTAACTTTTAATAACATTTCTGGATCTCTGGAGATATTTTTTTTTTTAATGCAATTCTACCTCAGTAACTAGCAGAGCTTTTGACTTCACATAAAAGAGCCACTTAAAGAAAATCACCTCATTAAGGACATGCCAGGAGAGCTAATTGCTCATATACCACTTGCGAGGTATCAGCGGTGGGCCCCAGCAGAAGCAAAATATTACTAATACTGAACAGCATAGGGGGGACAAAAAGCCAAGAGCTGAACTATGCAGGAAGACAGAGGCAAGAGACAAGGTTGTGCCTGCCACAAAAGGACAATTATCTGGCAAGGACAATTATCTGATAAATGCTGGATGTGCTGGGGAGAACTGTCATGTTCTTATGCTTGCTGGTATTTCTTAGGTGTGAGCTCAGCGCTAGTCACACATCTGACTCTTGCTGGTGCTCCTCAAAATGAAAGTTTCAAGAACTCCAGTAAGATAGAAGAATATCTTTTTACTGGAGAAAAGTACTTTCTGTGGTATTTTTTTTTTGTCTGGCATCAGAGCTGCTGTTTCTACAACTTTTTGGAGGTTCTCTTTTTGAATCATAGAATCAACCAGGTTGGAAAAGACCTCAGAGATCAAGTCCAACCTATTACCTAACACCTCCTGACAGCTAAACCATGGCTCCACATCCAAGCCTTTTGTGAAACCTCCAGGGACAGGGACTCCACCACCTTCTGGGCAGCACATCCCAACAGCTAACAACTCTCTCTGGGAAGAACTTTCTCCTCACCTCCAGCCTAAACTTCCCCTGGGGAGAGTTTATTTACACCTAGATTTGAATTTACTAAGATTAAGGCATAGAAGTGACACAGCAAAGCATCCAATGATAGGCTTTGCTTCCCTCAAGTCTACAAACCCAACTCTGTACCAGCACAACAGAAATGTCTTGAGTTTTTATTTTTTAAAATTGTAAGGAAGGGCATTTGGACATTCAGAGAACATTAAGTCTTGCCAGGTCCAAAACAGGACAAGGGAGGTGATTCTGCCCCTCTGCTCCACTCTCCTGAGATCTCACCTGCAGTACTGCATCCAGTTCTGGGGACCCCAGCACAAGGAGGACGTGGAGATGCTGGAGCAGGTTCAGAGGAGGTCATGAAGGTGATCAGAGGGGTAGAGAACCTCCCCTATGGATGGGCTGAGAGAACTTGGGCTGCTCAGTCCAGAGAAGAGAAGGATCCAGGCAGACCTGAGAGCAGCCCTTCCACTACCTGAAGGGGGCTACAGGAGAGCTGGAAAGGGACTTAATACAAGGGCTTGTAGGGACAAGACAAGGGGAATGGATTGAAGCTTGAGGAGGGCAGAATTAGACTGAAGATTAGGAAGAAATTCTTTACAGTAAGGGTGGTGAGACACTGGAACAGGCTGCCCAGGGAGGCTGTGGATGCCCCACCCTGGAGGAGTTCAAGGTTGGATGGCATCTTGAGCAACCTGATCTAGTGGAAGGTATCCCTGTCCATGCCAGGGGGTGGAACTAGATGATCTTTAAAGTCCCTTCCAACCCAACCACTCCATAAATCTATGGCACTGCCTCACCACCACTGAGATCTAGAAAGCTTTTTGTTAGAGAAAGCTTCAACTGACCATTGTCCACCGGGTGTGGCCAGTACAGTTTTTCCAAGGAGAACCAAACAATACCTACTGCAAGACAGAAAGTGTTAGGAGAAAGACTGAAATCAGGATTTTTACCACATTATGGCAGAGGACAACAGTTTTATTATCAGGAATTTATTTCACCCCCTGGAAAGAGCACCACAGCAGGGACTTAAAAAATGATCTCTCTGTTCTTGGCCCTGGTACAGACAAGACGTAAGGCTCTGGTCAGATCATTTGAGCTTCCTTAGACATAAAAGCATATCTAGCACTACCTATTGGCAAAGAAGTAATTTATAGTCATTAAACATCACTATCAGAACAGGGAAAATGCAATTAGGCTACAAAGCAACTGCTGGTTTGAAGAAACATTGCTTTCATTAACTAGAACAAGTAAATTTTACCTTGTTTTAGAAAACTTAATTGGTGATGCCCAAGCATTTTCTCCTCTAAGGTAGGAAATTACTCAGACTATCTTTTGGTGCTATTTTAAATACTGATTTCCCAAGTGAAAAGTAAGTAAATAAGACAGAACTTTGGTAAACTTAAGCAAAATGACTTTAAACAGAATCACAGAATGTTAGGGCTTGGAAGGGACCTCCAGAGATCAAGTCCAACCCACCTGCCAAAGCAGGATCACCTAGGGCAGGTCACACAGCAACACATGCAGGTGGGTTCTGAAAACCTCCAGAGGAGACTCCAGAACCTCTCTGCACAGTTTGTTCCAGGGGTCCAGCACCCTCACATCATATTACTCTCATGCTGAAGTGGAACTTCCTGTGCCTTGTCCTATTACTGGGCACCATCATCTTGACATCCATCCCTCAGTTATTTATAGGCATTAGTAAGATCCCCTCTCAGCCTTCTCCAGTCTAAACAGGCCCAGGTCTCTCAAGTCTTTCTTCACAGGAGAGATGTTCCAGTCTGTTAATCATCCTCACAGCTCTCCACTGGACTCCCTCCAGTAGGTTCCCATCTGTCTTAATACAATGCCTGTAAATTCACTTCCTAACACACTTTCACTGGATTTTTTTTGTACTAAAGCTTCCTAATGACATCCAAAAGCTAGCTGGCCACATGACATGAGCTCCTCCTCACTGTTTTAAAGCAAATGTAATAGGAAGACAAATGCTTCCATAAAACAACTGTTTCCTGCACAGATATGATGGAATTGACCCAAGTAGTTTGTATCAGTGAAGTGGGAATTATCACACAAAAACCTACACATTAACATCTGGAGAAGAGAAGGCTCTGGGGAGATCTTATAACTGCATCTCAATATGCAGGGGAAGGACTGTTTAGAAGGGCTTGTAGTGACAGAATGAAGGGTGGTGGTTTGAAATTGGAGCAGGGTAGATTTAGGCTAGACATTAGGAGGAAACTGGGGGTTGGTCTCTTGTCCCAGGCAAGCAGCACCAGAACAAGAGGACACAGTCTTAAGCTGCACCAGGGGAAGTTTAGGCTGGAGGTGAGGAGAAAGTTCTTCCCAGAAGGCATAACTGGCCACTGGAATATGCTGCCCAGGGAGGTGGTGGAGTCACCATCCCTAGAGGTGTTCAAGAGGGGACTGGACATGGCACTTGGAGCCATAGTTTAGTTAGTCATAAGGTGTTGGGTGATAGGTTGAACTTGATGATCTTTGAGGTCTTTTCCAACCTTATTGATTCTATGTTTCTAAGTTTTGTACAATGAAAGTGGTGAAATACTGGAACTGGTTGCTCAGGGATGTGCTCAAGGCCCTGTCCCTGGAGATATTCAAGATCAGATTCAATGTGGCCCTGGGCTGCCTGATCTAATTGGAGGTGTCTCTGCTGACTGCAGGGGTGGGGTTGGACAAGAGGACCTTTGAGGGTCCCTTCCAACTCAAACCAATCTGTGAATCTAAAGAACTCTGGCTATCAAAGAGGATGCAGAGGAGTGAAAAAATGACCAGCAGTACCTGTGAGCTTAATTTTGGACAAGCGTGCCAAAATTCCCGGCAGGTCCTCCAGCCGCAGCTTCATTTCTTTCCACTGCCTCTCCTCTTTGGGCTCTGCTCTTACTGCTGGGACAAGCTCTTCAGCTCCTGCAGCTGGCTTCATTTCTCTCAACTCACTCCTCCTTGATGGCTCAGACAAAGGTTGATACACAGGTGAAACTGGTCTAATCTGGTGGATAACCTTTTTCTCTTGATCCAGTCGAAGCTCACGAACAGGAGGGGCGACTGAATCGGACTTGGGCTTGGCTCGTTGGCTGAGGTCTCTGTTGCACCGTGTTACATACTAAAGAGAAATGTTGAGATGAAGAGGTAAGAAGAGATTTCTGTGCATTTCAGATTCACAGCAGCAATGTTATTGATACATCAGTCTAACTGTCAGGACAACAAAAATGATCAGAGGGCTGAAGAACCTCCCCTGTGGGGACAGGCTGGGAGAGCTGGGGCTGTTCAGCCTGGAGAAAAGAAGGCTCCAGGGAGACCTTACAGCAGCCTTCCAGTATCTGCATGGGGCTACAGGAGAGCTGGGAAGGGACTTTTTATAAGGGCTTGTAGTGACAGGATGAGAGGGAACGGATTGAGGCTTGAGGAGGGCAGATTTAGACTGGAGATTAGGAAGAAATTCTTTTAGAGTGAGGGTGTTGAGACACTGGAAGAGGGTGCCCAGAAAGGCTGTGGATGCCCCCTCCCTGGAGGTGTTTCAGGTCAGGCTGGATGAGGCCTTGAGCAACCTGGTATAGTAGGAGGTATCCCTGTCCATGGCAGGGGGGGTTGGAACTGGATGATCTTCTAATGCCCCTTCCAACCCAAACCCTTCTATGAATCTATGAACGACTTCCTCCAACAACACGAATGACTTGGCCTGAATTTCAAACACCCATTCCACGTCCAAAAAGCTTTCCAAGTTGGACAAGGCACTACAAAAGCAGCTTTTCAACTCACAGCTGCATCAATAATGTTAACTTAAGCGTGAAGAATTGCTTCTCAACTAAACTACTTCCTCCTCCATAGCTTCCACAGCACCAGATAATATCCTCTGATATACAATTGATCAATTCATCTTTAAACAAAGAGGTACACACATGCCCATATCTACTCCAGCCTCCCAGGGCAAGCATTAGGTCCATCATCAGTACATTTGCAGACGACACCAAGCTGGGGGCAGGAGTTGATCTGCTGGAGGGTAGAGAGGCTTTGCAGGGGGACCTCGACAGGCTGGACAGATGGGCAGAGTCCAACAGCATGAGATTGAACACATCCAAGTGCCGGGTTCTGCACTTTGGCCACAACCACCCCATGCAGTGCTACAGGCTGGGGTCAGAGTGGCTGGAGAGCAGCCAGGCAGAAAGGGACCTGGGGGTGCTGGTTGATGGTAGGCTGAACATGAGCCTGCAGTGTGCCCAGGCAGCCAAGAGGGCCAATGGCATCCTGACCTGCATCAGGAACAGTGAGGCCAGCAGGAGCAGGGATGTGGCCAGCAGGAGCAGGGAAGTCATTGTGCCCCTGTACACTGCACTGGTTAGGCCGCACCTTGAGTCCTGTATCCTGTTCTGGGCCCTTCAGTTTAGGAAGGAGGCTGACTTGCTGGGAAGTGTCCAGAGAAGGGCAATGAAGTTGGTGAGGGGTCTGGAGCACAGCCCTATGAGGAGAGGCTGAGGGAGCTGGGGTTGCTTAGCCTGGAGAAGAGGAGACTCAGGGGTGACCTTCTTGCTCTCTCCAACTCCCTGAAGGGAGGTTGTAGCCAGGTGGGGGTTGGTCTCGTCTCCCAGGCACCCAGCACCAGAACAAGAGGACACAGTCTCATGCTGCGCCAGGGGAGGTTTAGGCTGGTTAGGAAGAAGTTCTATACAGAGAGAGTGATTGCCCATTGGAATGTGCTGCCTGGAGAGGTGGTGGAATCACCATCATTGGAGGTGTTCAGGAGGAGACTTGATAGGGTGCTTGGTGCCATGGGTTAGTTGATTAGGTGGTGTTGGATTGGGTGATATCTTGAAGGTCTCTTCCAACCTGATTTATTCTATTCTATTCACTAAACATTTTGCATCTTCCAAGACATAGAAAATATGAGGGGAAAAAAACAGAAGTGCTCTGCCAGAATAAGAAAAAAAAAGAGCATTTATCTTATCCTATCAATTTTCTTCCCTAAACTGCTCTATATATTTCAAGCACCTATGACAGGAATACAATGACTGAGCTTTCAACTAATCATGGTTTAACTTGCATATTAACAATTCTAATGAGGAAGAGTGATCTAAACCTCTGAAAGGTGTGATGACTACAGATCAAATCAAGGCCAAAAAAAAACAAGAAGTTGGGAAGTGGCTGGTGATCTCCAGAAGCACAGAAGAGACTCTCATCTCTTGCTTCATACAGGAATGAAGCTCCAGAAATAGAATGATAGAATCAACAAGGTTGGAAAAGGCCTCAAAGATCATCAAGTCCAACCTGCCACCCAACACCTCATGACTAACTAAACCATGGCTCCAAGTGCCACATCTAATCCCTTTTTGAGCACCTCCAGGGATAATGACTCCACCACCTCCCTGGGCAGCACATTCCAATGGCTAACAACTCTCTCTGGGAAGAACTTTCTCCTCACCTCCTGCCTAAACTTCCCCTGGTGCAGCTTGAGACTGTGTCCTCTTGTTCTGGTGCTGCTTGCCTGGGAGAAGAGACCAACCCCTTCCTGGCTACAACCTCCCTTCAGGTAGTTGCAGAGAGCAAGAAGGTCTCCCCTGAGCCTCCTCTTCTCCAGGCTGAGCAACCCCAGCTCCCTCAGCCTCTCCTCACAGGGCTGTGCTCCAGACCCCTCCCCAGCTTTGTTGCCCTGCCCTGGACACCTTCAAGTCTCTCAATGTCCTTCTTAAACTGAGGGGCCCAGAACTGGACACAGGACTCAAGGTGTGGCCTGACCAGTGCTGAGTACAGGGCTGAACGAATTCCCTGCTCCTGCTGGTCACACTGTTCCTGATGCAGGCCAGGATGCCATTGGCCTTCTTGGCCCCCTGGGCACACTGCTGGCTCATGTTCAGCTGCTGTCAACCAGTACCCCCAGGTCCCTTTCTGTATGGCTGCTCTCCAGCCACTCTGAGCCCAGCCTGTAGCACTGCATGGGGTTGTTGAGACCACCAACAGTTTTACACTCTCCTTGTGTCAAGGTGATCATTAGCTATAAGACTTCATCTCATCCATATCTCACAGATATAGCTACAGCAAAACTAACAGGATATAACTCAGAGAAAAGGAAAACACACCTTACACTCCCATCCTCTCACCTTTGATATAGCTCTTCAAAGAAGAGGATACAATTCCAAGGGTTTTAAATGGTAATTTCAATACCCAAAACTAGCATTACCCTACAGAATGCAACCCATTAAGTTAACAGGCTCAGGAGTTTTGATTCAAATTAACTGATTAACTCATCAAGCAGAACACACTACCTCCAGAAGTGAGTTCATCCACCTCTTGTCTGACTGCCAGCCAAGACTTGACTCCCTTATTAGCATTTTTATAGACAGTGACTTCAGAAATCACTTCATGCTTCTCAACAGGAGATGAGCATCTCACTCCACAAGCCCTGTCAAGTACAGGACTTGCTGCAGCACAAGGCACTGTCTCTGCTACAGCAAGTTTCCTGCAAACCTCAAATGTTTTAGATGCCAGTGAAGCAAAGGAGAAGCTTGGAATTGCCTGAGCTCAGCTGATAAGAAAAATACTCTTTTTAATCAACTAGCCTCCATTTGGATTCAGCACATGGGCCAAAATGAATGAAAGAATGAGGAAGATGGGATGAAGACACTGCCTGACTTACCATTCGCTTGAGGAAGTTGAAGTACTGAAATGTAATCAACCTGTCATGGGCTACATGGCACAGATGCACAAACTGGCATGGTGTCTGCCGTGCTCCAGCGCTCTTCAGGTGCCACAATAATAACCCTAGTTAAAGAAAACAAGCAAACAAAGGGAGCATTACATAGCAGTTCCTTCTCTGCCACCAACTTTGCTCCTAACTCAGACTGCAGCGTCTCTTGTCAGACGCTCCAGCAAGTAGCATAGTATCAGTCAGGGTTGGAAGGGACCACAAGGATCATCCAGTTCCAATCCCCCTGCCATGGGCAGGGACACCTCACACTAAGCCCAGGCTGGATGAGGCTCTGGCCAGCCTGATCTAAACACATCCAGGGATGGGGCCTCAACCACCTCCCTGGATAACCCAATTCCAGGGCTTCACCACTTTCATGGGGAAGAACTTCCTCCTTATGTCCTGCCTCAATCTCCCCACCTCCAGCTTCATTCATTTCCCCCTAGTCCTATCACTATTTGATATCCTGAGAAGTCCCTCCCCAGCTTTTGGAGCCCCCTTCAGATACTGGAAGGCCACAATGAGGTCACCTCAGAGCCTCTCTTCTCCAGACTGAACAGCCCCAACTCCCTCAGTCTGTCCTCACAGGAGAGGTGCTCCAGCCCTCTGATCGTCCTCGTGGCCCTTCTCTGGACACCTTCCAGCACCTCCAGATCCCTCTTGTAATAGGGGCTCCAGTGGGAAGCAGGGCTGCTCAGGTTGGGAGAAACAAGTTTTCAGGCTCTGTGCACTGAGAGCAGAAGCTTGTCTAAGGGTTCTAAGGTTTGTCCTCCAAGTCTTTCAGCTCCCCAGAGATGCATTTATAATTTATTGTTCCCTTATTATCTCTATCTGCTATCAGCAACATTACCTTGCTGGAATGATACAAGCAGTGCTGAAAGGACACAGCTGACACAGGGCAGCACCAAAGTCACAGAATTGTTTTGGTTGAAAGAGACCTTTAAGATCATGAAGCTCAACCATTAACCCAGCACTGCCAAGGCACCACAAAACCACGTCCCTCAGCATCACATCTACACAGCTTTGAAATCCCTCCACGGATTTCCCTCTGCCACTGCCCTGGGATGCCTGTTTCATGGCCCAACAATCCTCTTGGGGAAGAAACTGTTCCTTATGTCCAACCTAAATTTCCCCTAGAATAACTTGAAGCTGTTTCATCTTGACCTATCACTTGCTACCTGGCGGAAGAGACCAAACCCCAGCTGGACCCAAACCCTTTCCAGGGAGCCCGAAGGCCTCCCCTCATCTCCTTTTCTCCAGGCTGAACAACCCCAGTTCTCTCAGCCACTCCTCACATGACTTGTGCTCTACACCCTTCACCAGCCTCAATGTCCTTGCAGTGAGGAGTCCAAAACTGAACGCAGTATTGGAGGAGCAGCCTCAGCAGGGCCCAGCACAGGGGGACAAGCCCTGCCGTGGTCCTGCTGGCCACACCATTGCTGATACAGGCCAGAAAGCTGTGGCCAAATACAAGGACACCCCTGTGTGACACGACGCCTATATCCCTACACATACAGAGAAGCAGTCAGGCTCTGTATTCCACTCTACAGAGCACCGCCAGAGATTACTCGGTTCCAGGGTCAGCTCGGCCCCAGCCGCTGCCCCATTCACCGACCCCGCCCGCCCCACCGGCCCCGCACAGCTCCGGGCACGGCTGCCCTTCGCCCCCAGACCCCGCCGGGGCAGCGGTACCTGCCATGGCCCGGGGCGGGCTGCAGCGGCGGGCAGCGCTCATGGCCGCAGCGCTGCTCCCGCCGCCCTCTCCGCTCACCGCCTGGGCGCCGCCATCTTGCCCGCCATGACCTCTAAACGCCTTCCGGGTCGACGCTTCCCGGGGCGGGGACAGGGGCTGCGGGGATCTGGGTGAGGCGGGAGCGGCCGAGCCGAGCCGAGCCGGGATCGCTCTCCGGACGGGGGAGGCGGGCACGGGAGGCTCCTCACGGTCAGGCCGCGGCCCGGAGGTCGGGGCCCATGCGGTTGTGAGGCGGTGCCTCAGGCCCTGACGCTTGCTGGCCGAGCCAGCGCTTTCTGCTCCCCGCTGCAGCATCGCCGCCGCGGGCGGCTTGGTTGTGCTTGGAGTGGGAGTCCGGAGAGGGGTGTGGTTGAGCCTTGGTCCTTGTACCTGAGCAGCTTCCCACCGAGTGACACCTGCAGTAAGGGGTGGATTTCGGGGTTTGGGGTAGGAATTGGGGCCGGGCTGGAGACTTCAGAGGCCTTGCCTACGAAGAAGCAGCTGCCGGGGCTGTCTCTCGGGTTGCAGCTCCCCGTCCCAGCGTCCCTGGGCTCATTTTCAGCTGACAGTTGCAGCTAGGATGTTGTCAGTGACAGCAGGAGGATTCCGTGGAGTTCATATATCGCTAATGAAACAACCGAGAGAGATCTCATAAACATAGGCAATCATTCTTGAGTACATGGAGCCTCATTCCCAGAAGGAGCTGAGCTTTAAAGAACCAAAGGCGTGGTTAAAAATAGATAAATAATAAAATACTTAGTTCCTACAGTAAATTTGGCTAAGGAAATGTTGCTTTCTGTATCCTTTGGGTGATGTCTGGCATTGCAGGAGGTCAGGTTGAAGAGCTGACCTTGACTCAGCAATCCTTCTAGCCTCACACAGGTTCTGAGGGTGGCTGAATCCTTTGCTCATCCAACTCAGCTTGCTCACCTGAAGGGAGGAAATGCCTTTTGAATTCACCTCTACAGGGTCTGATGGTTTAAAAGCTGGTGCCAGATACAGAGGAAGCCTGAACAAGGAGGGAATGGTGAGGACTGCTCAAGCTGTAAAGCATAATTGCACCCTCAGGCACCTTTAAAGTGTTTTCTCTTAAGAGTTTAAGTTCAGGAGATGTAGGCTATAAGTCACTTAAATGCTTTTGAAGATCACCCTCAATATTTTAACATGGAAATCTTCCTCAGAACCATCTTCCTCCCAGGCTTTCATTTCTTTATGGTGCTTAAATTCATACAAAAGTCATCTTAAATCATTACTGGGAAGATAAAATGAAAACACTCACTCTAATTCACCAAGAATATCCTACTTGGAAGCATTTATTTCCACTCTCTTTCTATTTGGGGACCTGGGGAGAAATTAGGACTTCACATTTCTTACAGTAATATCCTGTTTTACTCCAGGTTCTCATCACTGGGCATATATCACTTCACAGGTCCTCTTTGCCACTCTGGTGTTTTGTGTAACTTTGGCCTCGACTGAAGTTTACACCTGCAAAAATAAACACATGGCAAACACAGACAGGAAGGGCTGGAATGGTTGGTTGGGTTTAGGGCAGTTTGGGTCAGAGAGGAAAAGGCTTTGGTAGCTGAGTGTTGGGTGTCAGGGCTGAGATTTAAGGTTTAATGATTTTCATTGCCTTTCACTTGGGCAATAAATTGCACCCCTGGAGAGAAGGGGGGGGTGGGGGTAAAGCACTACTTTTCTAATTAAGAAGGATGTTATCCATGGGCCTTGAGACGGAGCAATTCCTCCCTGTGACACGGTAACAATGATTTAGGGCACGCAGAATGTCAGCTACCCATCTGGGTTTAACCACTAAAGCTACCTCCCTCCAGAGAGAGGAAAATACCTTAGGATTTTTTAGTGGACACAGGTAGCCAAATGTCAGACTGGTATTTCAGCCTAAAGTGGCTCCACAGACTTTGGGTCCTGTTACTGAAGGTTTGGGCCTGCAAAACGCTGATTCTGCAGAGGCTGGCCTCACAAAATACTGAAGGGTCCACAGATTACCTCATGTGGGCAAGAGATTACCAAGGGCCACAAAAAACTCTCAGGGCTGTAGCACCTCTCCTACAAAGACAGCCTGAGAGAGTTATCAGAGTATCATAGTAGTATCATAGTATCAGTCAGGGTTGGAAGGGACCACAAGGATCACCTAGTTCCAACCCCCCTGCCATGGGCAGGGACACCTCACACTAGATCAGGCTGGCCAGAGCCTCATCCAGCCTGGGCTTAAACACCTCCAGGGATGGGGCCCCAACCACCTCCCTGGACAACCCATGCAAGGGCTTCACCACTCTCATGGGGAAGAACTTCCTCCTCACATCCAGCCTGAATCTCCCCACCTCCAGCTTCATTCCATTCCCCCTAGTCCTATCACTACCTGTTAGCCTGAGAAGTCCCTCCCCAGCCTTCTTGTAGGCCCCCTTCAGATACTGGAAGGCCACAATGAGGTCACCTCAGAGCCTTCTCTTCTCCACACAGAACAGTTGGGGTTGTTCAGCCTGGAGAAGAGAAAAGCATTTCAGTATCTGAAGGGGATGTACAAAAAAGCTAGGGAGGGACTGTTTAGAAGGGTAATAGGACAAGGGGCAATGGTTTTAAACCAGAGAAGGGGAGATTGGACATTACAATACAATACAATAAATCCAGGTTGGAAGAGACCTTCAAGATCATCGTGTCCAACCTATCAACCAATCCAACCCACCCAAACAACTATATCATGGCACCAAGCACCCCAGCAAGTCTCCTCCTGAATACCTCCAATGATGGTGACTCCACCACCTCCCTGGGCAGCCCATTCCAATGGGCAATCACTCTCTCTGTATAGAACTTCCTCCTAACATCCAGTCTAAACCTCCCCTGACGCAGCTTGAGACTGTGTCCTCTTGTTCTGGTGCTGCCTGCCTGGGAGAAGAGACCAACCTCTGCCTGGCTACAACCTCCCTTCAGGTAGTTGTAGAGAGCAGTAAAGTCACCCCTGAGCCTCCTCTTCTCCAGGCTAAGCAACCCCAGCTCCCTCAGCCTCTCCTCACAGGGCTGTGTTCCAAACCCCTCCCCAACTTTGTTGCCCTTCTCTGGACACTTCCCAGCAAGTCAACCTCCTTCCTAAACAGAGGGGCCCAGAACTGGACACAGGACTCAAGGTGTGGCCTAACCAATGCAGTGTACAGGGGCAGAATGACCTCCCTGCTCCTGCTGGCTACACTGTTCCTGATGCAGGCCAGGATGCCATTGGCCCTCTTGGCTGCCTGGGCACACTGCAGGCTCATGTTCAGCCTCCCATCAACCAGTACACTCAGGTCCCTCTCTTCCTCATTAAGAGGAAGTTCCTTACTGTGAGGGTGGTGGAACACTGGAACAAGTTGGCCAGGGAGGTGATGGAGGCTTCATCCCTGGAGACATTCAAAGTCAGGCTTCATGGGGCTCTGAGCAACCTGATCTAGTCAGGGATGTCCCCACTTAATGCAGGGGGATTGGACTAGATCACACTTAGAGGTGCCTTCCCACCCAATGGATTCTAAGATTCTATCCCATGAGAAGGGGGTACAGGGAGCTCTTAGCACCTTCCCTACTCATCTCCCTCATACCATTGTCACAGGACCTGGTGGAGTGTGGCAGGAAAAGACTCATCTCCTATCCCGGGCTCCGAGGTCAAGCCCCACTGTGGGGCAGAGAGATCCCCGAAGCATCTCTCCCCTTTGTTGCCAACTGCTACCATGGGCAATTACTCAGAAAGTAAACACTGCCCCTCCAGGTCCACTTTGAGGGTGATGCAAGGGGGGGCGTTTAACCATGCAGCTCCCATTAGTGTTAATTATGGAGCACATATTAACAGCCTTATACAATCCCGTTCCCCTATTAGCACTGCCATAAATCTGATTGGTGGGGCTTAATTGGATCTCAGCATCAGAATGCAAGGGTTTGGTACGTGAAAGGGCAGGTTTGTGGAGACAGCAAACTATTATTGTACTTTTAATCTCCAAATCTCTCCTTCTCTTGCTCACAACACCAACAAGGGCTTCGTGTGAGATTGATTTGGTGTCAGGAAGTGATTTAAAGACCGACTGTGAAAATATCATAGTTGCCTTGCTTCATAGAATGTGGCATTGATGTTAGGGCTCCACAGAGACTTGATGTACTTTCAGATAGGCAACTCAGAAAGCCGAGTGCAAAATCAACAAGATGGCATCCTGCTGTTCTTGTGGTAACCTTTACAGAGCAGTTCAGAAGTGTGGCTGTTGTCTGGGTCGGTAATACACCATGGGGGGAGCTGCAGCGGCCTTGGTGCAGTTCTGCCCCAGGCAGTTGAACTCCTACTGCATTTTCTTTCTGGGGGCACAGTATCATAGAATCATAGAATCAACCAGGATGGAAAAGAGCTCAGAGATCATCGAGTCCAACCTGTAGTGTGGCCAGCGGGAGCAGGGAAGTCATTTTGCCCTGTACTCAGCACTGGTTAGGCCACACCTTGAGTCCTGTGTCCAGTTCTGGGCCCCTCAGTTTAGGAAGGATGTTGACTTGCTGGAAGGTGTCCAGAGAAGGACAACGAAGTTGGTGAGGGGTTTGGAGCACAGCCCTGTGAGGAGAGGCTGAGGGAGCTGGGGTTGCTTAGCCTGGAGAAGAGAGGCTCAGGGGAGACCTTCTTGCTCTCTACAACTCCCTGAAGGGAGGTTGTAGCCAGGTGGGGCTTGGTCTCTTCTTCCAGGCAAGCAGCACCAGAACAAGAGGACACAGTCTCAAGCTGTGCCAGGGGAGGTTCAGGCTGGATGTTAGGAAGAAATTCTTCCCAGAAAGAGAGATTGGCCATTGGGATGTGCTGCCCAGGGAGGTAGTGGAGTCAGTATCAATGGAGGTGTTCAGGAAGAGCCTGGATGAGGCACTTGGTGCCATGGTTTAGTTGATTCGATGGTGTTGGGTGATAGGTTGGACTTGATCTCTGAGGTCTTTTCCAACCTGGTTTATTCTATTTCTATTTCTTTTTCTATTTCTATTTCTATTTCTATTTCTATTTCTATTTCTATTTCTATTTCTATTTCTATGCTGTTCCATTCCGTTCCATTCCATTCCATTCCATTCCATTCCATTCCATTCCATTCCATTCCATTCCATTCCATTCCATTCCCTAATACCTAACACCTCATGACTAACTAAACCACGACTCCAAGTGCCACATCCAAGCCTTTTTTGAACACCTCCAGGGACAGCGACTCCACCTCCTCCCTGGGCAGCACATCCCAATGGCCAATTACTCTTTCTGGGAAGAACTTCCTCCTCACCTCAAGCCTAAACTCCCCCTGGCACAGCTTGAGATGTACAGAAGCAATGTTGTCTTGGTGTTCCTGTCTTGGTTCCTTCACCATATGGAAAAACTTGTTTATTGTGAGGCTGCTGGAGCCCTGGGCAGGCTGCCCAGAGTGCTTGTGGCGTCTCCTTCTCTGGCGAGCTTCCAAACCCACCCGGACATTATGATCTTAGACAACCTGCTCTGGATGCCCCTGCTTTAGAGGGAGGTTAGACTGGGTGATCTCCTTCCAACCCCCACCATGCTGGGATTCTGTGTTCAAAGCGAAGGGCACTAGAACATATCAGAAACACAGTTCAGGCTGGAGAAGAGAAGGCTCCAGGGAGACCTTAGAGCAGCCTTCCAGTACCTGAAGGGGGCTACAAGAAAGCCCAGAAGGAACTTTTTACAAGGACTTGTAGTGGTAGGACTAGAGGGAAGGGCTTTAAGCTTAAGGAGAGCAGATTCAGAAATTCTTTACAGTGAGGGTGGTGAAGCACTGGAACAGGTTGTCCAGGGGACATCTTGGATGCCTTCTTCCTGGAAGTGTTCAAGGACAGGTTGGATGAGGCCATGAGTGACCTGGTTTAGTGGAAGACATCCCTGCCTGTGGCAGTGGGGTTGGAACTGGATGATCTGATCTCTCTCCCAAAGCAGAGTTCAGCTATACCATAGGAAAGAAGCAGAAGCTAGAAAGTTCTGCTTCCTCACAGCTGTCAAACTGGCCTTGCTCTGATCTTGTGCCATGCCATTTTTTGGCAAGCCCTGTGTTGCTTGCTCACCACCTGCAGTGGACTATGAGCTACAATAGCTTACTTCAAGTTAAAAGCTTCCAGCCTTTCCTTAGGTAGAGCTTTGCTGGGTGCCTGGTGTAAATTCAGCTGCAGGCAGATTCGGAGTTGGTGTCAAATCTGATGCAGTCATGGAGGCAGTGGGAAATAAACACCAGGATGAACCCTACCAAGGGCAGCATGAGGAGAATCACCCCTCAAAAATGGCAAGACCTGCCTTAAGGCAGCAGAGGCCAACCATGCAGATTCAAAGGAATTACAATAACCCACTGCAGTCCCCCACCACGTCAGCCACCTCTTTTTAACTCAGCCTGATATTGCTGTTCCTGACGAGGAGCAATACCTCTTATCCCTCAAAGTTCCCAGCCAGAGTCAACAATAACTATTTCCAGCAGCCCTTTGCCCTGAAAAATGACATTCTGAAGAAAAGGACCTGTGTCCTGTGCTCTCTCAGCTGAGAACTGCTGCCCTAATATCTCCAGAGCCTCCTTCTATTTTTTTTTTCCATGCCTCCTTTCAGAGGTCTTTCTTTTCCTGGAAAATCTATGTCAAACTCCCAAGCTGCCTAGGACTCAAAAGATCTAATAAAAATAAGATTTATTAAGAGCAGAGGGAGGAAATCAGATTAAAACTGAAGAAACAGCTTGCATAACTGATCTCCTATACTCAGCAACTGCTCAGGAAGTGCTTGGTGCACACACATTAACTGTTGTGTGGAAGTGCTTCTCAGCCCAAGGGCCAGGAAAGGCCAGCAGCAGCCTGCAGAGTCGTCTCCACAGGCATGGCCATTAGCTGCACAAAGCCCAGCAGTGCTCATGCTCACAGCTTCTCAGCACTAGATGCAACGTTGTGTTTTGCTAACCCACTGGTAACTTGTTTTGCTACAGCTCAAGAGGGGCAAACCACCCCCAGCAGCAAGACTGCTCAGAGGGGCTCCAGGCATCAAAAGTCTCCAAGCTCCATGGGCCAGGATTCCCCGCCACAGCCAGCAGCTCCCTGCTTCTGCCAGCCACTAGCTCTCAGTGGCAGCAATATGTGCATGCTATAGGACCTGTAGGATCACAGAATCCCAGCATGGAAGGCACCTCTGGAGATCCAACTCCCCCCCCCCCCACTAAAGCAGGGTCACCCACAGCAGCTTGCCCAGGATCACAGTGTCCGAGTGGCTTTGGAATCTCTCCAGAGGAGGAGACTCCACAACCTCTCTGGGCAGCCTGCTCCAAGGCTCCAGCACCCTCACACCAGTTTCCTGATACTCAGATGGAACTTCCAGTTTGTGCCCATTATCCCTTGTCCTGTCACTGGGCACCACTGCATTAAAGATGCCTTTTTCTGCCACTCCTCCCTCTGCTCCATCACTCTCTTCTGCTCACCTTAAGGCCATGATTTGCTGTCCCTATCAGCTCATCACCCTGTCCACCTCTCTGCTTTGGTTAGATTTAACCTCCCCCCTGCAGCACCTCTGCTGGCAGGACTCCTCTATTGACTCAGCTTTCTCCCTCTGCTGGCTAAACTGTCAGCTCGTGGTTTGGACCGCAACACTCTGTGCTGGGTTAGGAACTGGCTGGAGGGCCGAGCCCAGAGAGTGGTGGTGAATGGTGCCGCGTCCGGCTGGCGGCCAGTCACCAGCGGCGTCCCCCAGGGATCGGTGCTGGGCCCCATCCTCTTTAACATCTTCATTGATGATATGGATGAGGGGGTTGAGTCAGTCATCAGCAAGTTTGCAGATGACACCAAGTTGGGAACAGATGTTAGTCAGTTAGAGGGCAGAAAGGCTCTGCAGAGGGACCTCGACCGACTGGACAGATGGGCAGAGTCCAATGGGATGGCATTTAATAAGTCCAAGTGCCGGGTGCTGCACTTGGCCACGGCAACCCCATGCAGAGCTACAGGCTGGGGGCAGAGTGGCTGGAGAGCTGCCAAACAGAGAGGGACCTGGGGTGCTGATTGACACCCACCTAAACATGAGCCAACAGTGTGCCCAGGTGGCCAAGAAGGCCAATGGCATCCTGGCCTGTATGGGAATAGTGTGGCCAGCAGGAGCAGGGAGGTCATTCTGCCCCTGTACTCTGCATTGGTTAGGCCACACCTTGAGTCCTGTGTCCAGTTCTGGGCCCCTCAGTTTAAGAAGGACATCGAGATACTTGAACGTGTCCAGAAAAGGGCAACAAGGCTGGTGAGAGGCCTTGAGCACAAGCCCTATGAGGAGAGGCTGAGGGAGCTGGGATTGTTTAGCCTGGAGAAGAGAAGGATCAGAGGTGACCTCATTGCCCTCTACAACTACGTGAAGGGAGGTTGTAGACAGGAGGGGGTTCGTCTCTTCTCCCAGGCAACCAGCACCAGAACAAGGGGACACAGTCTCAAGCTGTGCCAGGGGAGGTTTAGACTCGAGGTGAGGAGGAAGTTCTTCACTGAGCGAGTCATTCGTCATTGGAATGGGCTGCCCAGGGAGGTGGTGGAGTCGCCGTCCCTGGAGGTGTTCAAAGGGGAGATTGGACGTGGCGCTTGGTGCCATGGTCTAGTTGTGGGGTCTGTTGGGACAGGTTGGACTTGATGATCCTTGGGGTCTCTTCCAACCTTGGTTATACTGTGATACTGTGAACCTCATTGCTGCTGAGGGAGGCAGCAGCACTCAGCCCCAGCAGTTCTTGCTCTGAGAGATGTGACAGGGAAGGCAGCACCCATCTGCTCAGTCCCTGTCTCCCAGCCCTCTGTGGGGGCTGAGTGTGATGAAACCCCCTGTGCCAGGCTCCAGGAAACAGCTTCAGCTTCCTCCTCTTTTTAAACGATGCCCAAACAGTCCAAGTTCAGTGTCTCTGGGCTCCAGCTCCTGGAAGCAAGTCTCACTCTTTACTGTCCTTACTGTGGTGCCTTTGCCTCTGTTTCTTGATGTGGATTTTGGACTGAGTAGCTCCACCAGTCCCCATTAACCTTCAGCAGGCATCTCCCTGCTTCTCTCTTGCTGAGTCCAAGCATGGCACTGCTCCTTCATTTCAGCTTGCACTGACATAGTTGTGGCTGGTTTCTTCTGGTCCCTTTCATAGAAGACCTCTGACACATCATCTTTTTTCCTGAATACTTTTCATCCTCTCCCATCAAAATGGAATGGAGAGGGAGCAAACAGGTCATGTCCCCTATATCTCAGTGCAGAACATATCCCCTGCTGCTTCTTGGATGCAGTTTTAATCCAGGCTTGTTGCCACCCCACTCAGTGTGCTTTGCTGGGGACTTGGAGGGTTGGGCACTTAGATGGCCACCACAAGAGGAACATGGCTTTGAGAAATTATCTGCAACATGACAGTGACTGGGAACTCTGTCCCTGTGCCCACTGGTGTGGGCTCTTTCTCTTTACCCAGTGGTGGAAGACTGTGCTAGTCCTAAGGCTCCCTAAAGCACTCTAAGCCATCTCACCAGTGTTCGTTCTGCAGGCATCTGCCCCAGGTTTGCACTGTCTGAGTTATTGCCCAACCCAGGGTGTGACAAAGCAGCACCACCAGGCCCAGGTATTAACAAATTCTGCTTTACAATTGGATGTCATTTGTGGGTTCTGGACTTTCAGACAATCCAGCTGAGCTTCAGAGAACTGGTCATGTTTCTGCACATCCATATGCTCCATCTTGAAGCCTGAGCCCTGAACCAGCTCTTACTGAAATCAGTCAATAAATAGAATAGAAGTAGAAGTAGAAGTAGAAGTAGAAGTAGAAGTAGAATAGAATAGAATAGAATAGAATAGAATAGAATAGAATAGAATAGAATAGAATAGAATAGAATAGAATTAACCAGGTTGGAAAAGACCTCAGAGATCAAGACCAACCTATCACCCAACACCATCTAATTAACTAAACCATGGCACCAAGTGCCTCATCCAAGCTCTTCCTGAACACCTCCATTGATACTGACTCCACTACCTCCCTGGGCAGCACATCTCAACAGCTAACAACTCTCTCTGGGAAGAACTTTCTCCTCACCTCCAGCCTAAACTTCCCCTGGCACAGCTTGAGACTGTGTCCTCTTGTTCTGGTGCTGGTTGCCTGGGAGAAGAGACCAACCCCCACCTGGCTACAACCTCCCTTCAGGCAGTTGGAGAGAGCAAGAAGGTCTCCCCTGAGCCTCCTCTTCTCCAGGCTAAGCAACCCCAGCTCCCTCAGCCTCTCCTCACAGGGCTGTGCACCAGACCCCTCCCCAACTTTGTTGCCCTTCTCTGGACACATTCCAGCATCTCAACATCTTTCCTAAACTGAGGAGCCCAGAACTGCACACAGTTCTCAAGGTGTGCTCCCACTGACTTCAGTGGCAGTTGATGCAGATCCACTGCTAACCCTCTCTCGTGTCTAATTGAATTCCTGCTTCATTCAGGTGACAATAGAGAGCTCCTCAACCCTCTCAATGACAGCTGTGACTGGCAGCCTTGTGCTGGCTTGCACTTGGGTCTCCCAGGTGACCAGTGGCAGAACAAGAGGACACAGTCTCAAGCTGTCCAAGGGGAAGTTTCGGCTGGAGGTGAGGGGAAAGTTCTTCCCAGAAAGAGTAATTGGCCATTGGGATGTGCTGCCCAGGGAGGTGGTGGAGTCCCTGTCCCTGGAGGTGTTCAAGGGGGGCTTGGATGTGGCACTTGGAGCCATGGTTTAGTTGTCAGGAGGTGCTAGGTATTAGGCAATAGGTTGGACTTGATGATCTCTGAGGTCTTTTCCAACCTGGCTGATTCTGTGATTCTGGGTTTGTGTAAGATGTGTCTTCCCCTGTGGCTGCCATTGCTCCAGTGCCTCTAACATCAGCACAGTTTGCTCAGCACCTCCTGGTATTTGTCTCGCAGACTTCACAGCTTCCCAGCAAATTCCCCACTCTGTGTTACTTCCTCCTGCCCTGCACTATTTGAAGCTTTTCTGTAAGGAACTTCATACAAAGCCCCTTCACACGAGGTTGTTTGGGCAGTTGTGCTGCAAGAGAGTTTCTTGGGTTCAGCAAAAAAAAAGTCCCTCCTTCTGTCATAGCAGCACCAAACACCTAAGTGGCAAGGACTGACTGGGAGAGTAACAGTGCTCCTGAGCTCTCTAGTTGTATGCTGGGATTCACAGAATCAGAGGAGTGTTTGGGTTGGAAAAGACCTCCAAGGTCATCAAGTCCAAGCATCAACCCGATACCACCCTGGCCATTAAACCATGTCCCAAAGTGCCATGTCTACACTTCCAAGGATGGTGACTCCACCACCTCCCTGGGCAGCCTGTTCCAATGCCTGACCACTCTTGCAGGAAAGAAATTCTTCCCAATCTCCAATTTAAACCTCCCCTGGCACAAGTTGAGCCTGTTTCCTCTCATCCTATCCCTTGATACTTGGGAGAAGATTATGTAATTGATCGTATAATCGATCAAGGATTATGTAATTGATCAAGGGGTTTAAGAAATTAGTCTTTGTCTACTTCTGAGAACACCCAAAGTCAGATTAGGCAGAGCTTTCATGCCCACTTTTCACGCTGAAAGGACAGTGTTTGACTTTGTGATCCAGTGGGAATGGGAGCAGCCATGCTCGTAGAGAAAGCCCAGCTGCCTGATGGCTGCACTGGCTGACTCCAGGACTTCTCTCTGCTCCTCACCTCATCCTCACCTCAAACAAAATACAAGTGCAGGGATAGCAGATCCTGGTACTGTGTCCAGTTCTGGGCCTCTCAGTTTAGGAAAGATGTTGAGATGCTGGAAGGTGTCCAGAGAAGGGCAACAAAGCTGGGGAGGGGTCTGGAGCACAGCCCTGTGAGGAGAGGCTGAGGGAGCTGGGGTTGCTTAGCCTGGAGAAGAGGAGGCTCAGGGGAGACCTTCTTGCTCTCTCCAACTCCCTGAAGGGAGGTTGTAGCCAGGTGGGGGTTGGTCTCTTCTCCCAGGCACCCAGCACCAGAACAAGAGGACACAGTCTGAATCTGTGCCAGGGGAAGTTTAGGCTGGATGTTAGGAAGAAATTCTTCCCAGAAAGAGAGATTGGCCATTGGGATGTGCTGCCCAGGGAGGTGGTGGAGTCACCATCCCTGGAGGTGTTTAGGAAGAGCCTGGCTGAGGCACTTGGTGCCATGGTTGAGTTGATCAGATGGTGTTGGGTGATAGGTTGGACTTGCTGATCTCCAAGGTCTTTTCCAACCTGGTTAATTCTATTCTATTCTATTCTATTCTATTCTATTCTATTCTATTCTATTCTATTCTATTCTATTCTATTCCATTCCATCAAATTATTTAGCCCCCAAAAACTTCTCAACAGGACTGAACAACTCTGATGGTGGCACTGATGAACCAGGGCATGCTGTGGGCAAGGGTTGCTCAGGCCTTATCCCCACCACTTGGTCCATGCCTTGACTTGCAGTGCATGATAGGTGGCCAAGGTAGCTCTGCTACCTGGGGCTGCCATCCTACAGAGTCATAGAACTGTTTCTGTTGGATGAGACCTCTAAGATCATCGAGCCCAAGAGCCAACCCAAGACCTCCGCAGCCAATGACCAACCACAGCCATTAAAAGCTGTCCACGCCAGTTGAGTGAAAGTTGATCTTGTTATTTCTTGGACTGATCCCTAAGGGAAACCTCTAGTGCTGCAAGAAGTGGTCCTGGTGACTCAGATGCTGGCATTTTTCCTTCTGAGTCCATGCCCAAGCATGATGCAGGGGCATGGCACGGTGGGAGGCCTTGCCTTTCAGGTGTGGAACATAACTGAGGTCATAACCACTCGTCATCTCATTCCCCTTATGCTTCCCATCCTTGCTGCTTAGTTGCTGCCTGGTTGAGCTCTAGATCCCCTGGGAAGCAGCACTTCCTCACAGCCATTTCTTTACACCTACCTCACCGGTGAGCACAGCCCACCCTGTCTGGGAGATGAGAGGGCTGTCTGGTTTCCCTCCTTCTCCTGGGTGTTCAGCTAGACAAGGCCCTTGTGGGAGAAGAGTGAGGAACTCCAGTGTTCCCCCTCCCTCTGAAGGGAGGAATGGTTTACATTTTTCTAACTTGTGCATGGAAAAAAAATTGAGCTTGAGGAAACCCACCAGAGCTGGCAACAGGTGGTGCAGGAGAGAGCCCTCAACTGTAAGAGCTCTTAGCAGTAATCTGTGATCTTCCCCAGTGTCTTGCAGCCTGGCATGCGGGATGCCTCAAATAAAGGAATGCCTTGCTTGTGTTTCCAGCTGATCTTCACATCACGAGATGCATCCAAGAAACACCATATGTGTGCTGTTGACTTCAAGCTCCACAAGCTCTTTGAGACCTGCAGGCCCTAAGCAGGCTGATACCAAGAGAAAATGGTCATGGTCAGGACAATTCATCTGCCTGCAGGCTGTTCCCACCAGGTCCTCAGGAAGGGGAGAGCCCATGGTTGAAATTCATAGTTTCATAGTTTCATAGTTTCAGCTAGGGTTGGAAGGGACCACAAGGATCAGCTAGTTCCAACCCCCCTGCCATGGGCAGGGACACCCTACACTAGATCAGGCTGGCCAGAGCCAATGACACTGTAGGGGTGCAGGTTGAGCAGGCCTGCTCCAGGGAGCAGGGTGCTGCTGGCCACCTTCACCAATGCCTTTGAGCCTCTGTGGAAGAATCTTATGGAGATGTTGGCAGACTGTGCAGAAACAGGGAAGGAAGGAGCTCATGTGCCAGACAAGTTGTGTTCTTCTGGATCCTGGCAGCTGCAGCAGATCCTTGTCCCTCCAAAATGAGTGTCGTGGTGCTGTTGAATTCAGCTGGAGCAACGTTTAGCCCTGAAAGACCAACCAGGTCCTCCACTGAAAAGAGACTGAGGATGTCTTGACTGCAGAAAAGCAGAATACACACTCTCCTTATGTATGGGCACTTAGGGCAGTCAGAGTTACTACAAATCCTGCAAGCCAACCACCATCTCTTGAAGCTGCTCACATCCCAGACCAACTAACCCTGCTCTTGTTAGCCTCAGCAGTTGACAACCATAGCAAAGAGCTCGCAGGAAGGATAACATTTATGAACACATCAAAATGATTCAGAACAGGCTATTAAAAATAGCAAGGGAGGAAAGAGGCAGCCTCCAGACAAACCATTTTGAGACCCTCAGTAATTCAGAGCACTGCTTTTGAAAGTGAAGTTTTAAGCTATCACAGAGCTGTCCCTGCTGCTCTGCACGTAGCAAGGTAGGCTGTTCTGAGAGCTCTCTTCCACCCAGGGCTCCTTCATTCCACTCTGGCTTGGACCTATTACAACCTGGCCATGGATGACCCCTCCTTGGAGGTGTTCAAGGCCAGGCTGGATGAGCAGCATGGAATCATAGAATCAATAAGGTTGGAAGAGACCTCAAAGATCATCAAGTCCAACCTGTCACCCAACACCTCATGGCTACTAAACCATGGCACCAAGTGCCACATCCACTCCCCTCTTGAACACCTCCAGGGATGGGGACTCCACCACCTCCCTGGGCAGCACATTCCAACCACTAACAACTCTTTCTGGGAAGAGCTTTCTCCTCACCTCCAGCCTAAACTTCCCCTGGCACAGCTTGAGACTGTGTCCTCTTGTTCTGGTGCTTCTTGCCTGGGAGAAGAGACCAACATGGCTTAGTGGAAAGTGTCCTTGCCAATGCCAGGGAATTTGGAACTAGGTGATCTTCAAGGTCCTCTGTGAGTATTGAGGAAAGCTCTGTGCAACTCACCCCCACCTTCCACCTCCTGTGCACCGCTGAAGCAACAAACCAGAGCACACATCAGATTCAGTACTTCCCTTGGGCTGGCCCCACTCAGTTCTGCCATGTTCTAAGGGTTAATTCTGGCAAACAAGGGGAGCTGGTCAAGTAAACGCTGTGCCCCCCACCTCTACCCACAACCCAGGGCAGCTTTCAGGCTGTCAGGCACTTGTTAACACAGTAACCCATTCATTTTCCCCCCCCCCCCCCCTTGATGAATTTGTGGCATGCTGGCCAGGAGCCAGAAGCTGAGCTGGGAAACAATATTTATTTATATCTCCACACACAATAATTCATGTCTGCCCAAATCATGGGCCTGCCCTAATCCACAGCCTTTCAAAACATTTGCAGTTCTCTCAGCTGATTAACACTGGCTTGGCTCGGCCTGCCCCAGTGGAAAGAAACACAGGAGAAGGAGCGCAGCTGAATGCTTTGATTCACTGATAGAGGCTGGCATTGCTGCCCTGGCTCTTCTAGCAGTCCATTCTCAAGTGCAGAGAGCTCTGCTTTGTGCTGTGACAAGCAATATGGGATGTCCAGTCCTCACCCCTCTTGCCAAGCACCCATCTGAACAAGGGGATGATAGTTTTGTGTGCTACTGAAATATAGCAAGGCCTTTGACACCGTCCCCCACAGCAAGCCCCTGGCCAAGCTGGCAGCCCCTGGCTTGGACAGCAGCACTCTGAGCTGGGCTAGGAACTGGCTGGAGGCTGAGCCCAGAGAGTGGTGGTGAATGGTGCCACAGCCAGCTGGCAGCCAGGCACCAGTGGTGACCCCCAGGGATCAGTGCTGGGCCCCATCCTCTTTAATATCTTCATTGACAATCTGGATGAGGGGTTTGAGTCAGACATCAGTAAATTTGCAGATAACACCAAGTTGGGAGCAGATGTTGATCTGTTAGAGGGTAGAAGGGCTCTGCAGAGGGACCTTGCCAGGCTGGACAGATGGGCAGAGCCCAACAGGATGACATTCAACAAATCCAAGTGCCAGGTGCTGCACTTTGGCCACAGCAACCCCAGGCAGAGCTACAGGCTGGGGTCAGAGTGGCTGAGAGCTGCCAAACAGAGAGGGACTTGGGGCTACTGGCTGACAGCAGCTGAACATGAGCCAGCAGTGTGCCAAGGTGGCCAGGAAGGCCAATGGCATCCTGGCCTGCATCAAGAATAGTGTGGCCAGCAGGAGCAGGGAAATCATTGTGCCCCTGTACTCAGCACTGGTTAGGCCACACCTTGAGTCCTGTGTCCAGTTCTGGGCTCCTCGATTTAAGAAGGACATTGAGAGACTTCAACCTGTCCAGAGAAGGGCAACAAAGGTGGGGAGGGGTCTGGAGCACAGCCCTGTGAGGAGAGGCTGAGGGAGCTGGGGTTGCTTAGCCTGGAGAAGAGGAGGCTCAGGGGAGACCTTCTTGCTCTCTCCAACTCCCTGAAGGGAGGTTGTAGCCAGGTGGGGGTTGGTCTCTTCTCCCAGGCAAGCAGCACAAGAACAAGAGGACACAGTCTCAAGCTGCACCAGGGGACATTTAGGCTGGAGGTGAGGAGAAAGTTCTTCCCAGAGACAACTGTTGGCCATTGGAATGTGCCATCCCCATCCCTGGAACTCCACTCCACCACCTCCCTGGGCAGCACATTCCAGTGGCAAATTACTCTTTCTGGGAAGAACTTTTTCCTCACCTCCAGCCTAAACTTCCCCTGGCACAATTTGAGACTGTGTCCTCTTGTTCTGTCGCTGGTTGCCTGGGAGAAGAGACCAACCCCCACCTCTCTCTCAGCCTTTCTAGAGCAGCTACAGTAGACAGCTGCTGAAGACAGCACAAAAGTATCCCTCATGCCTGCAGAGAGTAAGAGGAAAAAAAGAAGAAGAAGAAAGAAAATAGGAGAAAAAAAGATTCAGGTTTGTTGTTCACAAAGTATTTGGAGAAAAATGGAGCTTGGCTGCAAACAGGTTTAGTGTGCATTAAAGCTAGGGTGAGACAAGGCTGCTGAAAGCAGAACTGGATTTAGGTATGACCATGACAGGATGTTGGACCTCGATGGTGTGGAGAGATTGCATAGCCAGCAGGTTGAGGGGGGGATTCTCCCCCTCTGCTCAGCTCTGGTGAGACCCCACCTGGAGCTCTGTGTCCAGTTCTGGAGCCCCTATGACAAGAGGGAGCTGGAGGTGCTGGAAGGTGTCCAGAGAAGGGCCACGAGGATGAGCAGAGGGCTGGAGCTGCTCTGCTCTGGAGACAGACTGAGAGAGTTGGGGCTGTTCTGTCTGGAGAAGAGAAGGCTCTGAGGAAACCTAATTGTGGCCTTCCAGTATCTGAAGGGGCCTACAAGAATGCTGGGGAGGGACTTCTGAGGGTGTCAGGGAGTGATAGGACTGGGGGGGATGGAGCAAAACTAGAAATGGGTAGATTCAAATTGGATGCTAGGAAGAAATTCTTCTTCATGAGGGTGGAGAGAGCCTGGCACAGGTTGCCCAGGGAGGTGGTGGCAGCCTCCTGCCTGGAGGTTTTTGCTGGATGTGGCTGTGAGCAACCTGCTGCAGTGTGAGGTGTCCCTGGCCATGGCAGGGGGGGTGGACCTGGCTGATCCTTGAGGTCCCTTCCAACCTATGATTGGTGATTGTATGGGGAAAACCTCTGAAATAGCACATGGCTCTCAGAAGACTGAGTTGTTGACACCAACCCTGTCACACAGGGAGGGAAATGAAGCTCAGATTCACCCCAAACACCATGGAAATCTCTGTTCTCTGTCCACTAGACCAGTCCCCCATGTCTATAACTACCCAGCAAGTTTGCTGATGACACCAAGCTGTGTGGTGCAGCAGACAGCTGGAGGGAAGGGATCCATCCAGAGGGACCTGGACAGGCTGGAGAGGTGGGCACAAGCCAACCTCAGGAGCTTCAACAAGACCAAGGGCAGGGTCCTGCAGCTGGGTCGAGGCAATCCCAGGCACAAATCCAGGCTGGGCAGGGACTGGCTGGAGAGCAGCCCTGAGGAGAGAGACTTGGGGGTGCTGGGGGAGGAGAAGCTCCCCAGGAGCTCTCAGGGTGCACTTGCAGCCCGGAAAGCCAATCAGAGCCTGGGCTGCAGCAGGAGAAGTGTGGCCAACAGGGCAAGGGAGGGGATTCTCCCCCTCTGCTCAGCTCTGGTGAGACCCCACCTGGAGTACTGCCTCCAGTTCTGGAGCCCCTATGACAAGAGGGATCTGGAGGTGCTGGAAGGTGTCCAGAGAAGGGCCACGAGGATGAGCAGAGGGCTGGAGCACCTCTGCTGTGAGGACAGCCTGAAGGAGTTGGGGCTGTTCAGTCTGGAGAAGAGAAGGCTCCCAGGTGACCTCATTGTGGCCTTCCAGGATCTGAAGGGGGCTACAGGAAGGCTGGGGAGGGACTTCTCAGGCTCTCAGGTAGTCATAGGACTAGGGGGAATGGAATGAAGCTGGAGGTGGGGAGATTCAGGCTGGACATGAAGAGGAAGTTCTTCCCCATGAAAGTGGTGAAGCCCTGGAATGGGTTGTCCAGGGAGGTGGTTGAGGCCCTGTCCCTGGAGGTGTTTAAGCCCAGGCTGGATGAGGCTCTGGCCAGCCTGATCTATTGCAGGGTGTCCTTGCCCATGGCAGGGGGGTTGGAACTAGCTGATCCTTGTGGTCCCTTCCAACCCTGACTGACACTAGGATACTATGATACCCTGTAGCTACAGGGCTGTCCTATCTGGACCTCTGGGTAAGAGAGAGGGAGGGGATGGCCACGCTTCACACGTAAGAGCTGGGGTAACAAAGAAGGTTTTTATGAAGGAAAAAATCTATTTTCTACTTGTCCCTAGCAAACACAGAGCCTGAGTGGAATCAGGCTGGCCAGCATCACTCCTGAACCAGTCCCACACTGTTTGTTTTCACAACAGGCCAACCTGACTTATTTATATGTGGTGGTGGCCCAGGTCTTTTTGGTTGCTTTCACCTCCAGGAGACCTCTGTAATTTTCCATGCAGTCCAAGCAGTTTGTCTTTGCTGTTCTCAAACCAATCCCTTTCTTTCTAAATAAAAAGAAAAGGTGGGGGGGAAAGGAAATGAGTGAAGTTTAAGCTCCATTTTGTTAACATGGGGAAACTTGAAGGAGCTGCATGGTTAACAGCAGCTTTATCTGACCTGAATTTGCCTACTGCATACTTTGGATCCCTTAGGGAACCTTCATTATGACAGCATTAAGGAAGCTTTCTGGGGTTTTAAAATCCTTGTAAATATTCTTGTCAGAACTAGACACTATAAATTCATCTTTTTATCATGAACATTCCCTTCCTACGTAAAAAAAACCCCAACCCCAAACCGAACCCCCTCTCAACTCATTCCACTCTATTTCATCCCCCCTGGTTTAAAATGCAATGTAGGAGTCGTGAAATGCTCTGCAGACCCAAGCTTCACACAGTCACAGAATCACCAAGGTTGGAAGAGACCTCAAAGCTCATCAAGTCCAACCTGGCACCACAGACCTCATGACTAACCCATGGCACCAAGTGCCACGTCCAATCCCCTCTTGAACACCTCCAGGGATGGGGACTCCACCACCTCCCTGGGCAGCACATTCCAATGGCTAACAACTCTCTCTGGGAAGAACTTTCTCCTCACCTCCAGCCTAAACCTCCCCTGGTGCAGCATGAGACTGTGTCCTCTTGTTCCGTTGCTTGGAACACAAGCCCTATGAGGAGAGGCTGAGGGAGCTGGGGTTGCTTAGCCTGTTGAAGAGGAGGCTCAGGGGAGACCTTCTTGCTCTCTCCAACTACCTGAAGGGAGATTGTAGCCAGGCAGAGGTTGGTCTCTTCTCCCAGGCAAGCAGCAGCAGAACAAGAGGACACAGTCTCAGGCTGCGCCAGGGCAGGTTTAGGCTGGATGTTAGGAGGAAGTTCTATACAGAGAGAGTGATTGCCCATTGGAATGGGCTGCCTGGGGAGGTGGTGGAGTCACCATCATTGGAGGTGTTCAGGAGGAGACTTGATGGGGTGCTTGGTGCCATGGGTTAGTTGTTTGGGTGGGTTGGGTTGGTTGATAGGTTGGACACGATGATCTTGAAGGTCTCTTCCAACCTGGATTTATTGTATTGTATTGTATTGTATTGTATTGTATTGTATTGTATTGGTGGCCTGGGAGAAGAGACCAACCCCCTCCTGGCTCCAACCTCCCTTCAGGTAGTTGTAGAGAGCAAGAAGGTCTCCCCTGAGCCTCCTCTTCTCCAGGCTAAACAACCCCAGCTCCCTCAGCCTCTCCTCGTAGTGCTTGTGCTCAAGGCCTCTCACCAGCTTCATTGCCCTTCTCTGGACACCTTCAAGTGTCTCAATAGAATGGTTTGGCTTGGAAGAGGCTTAAAGATCATCCAGATCCAGCACCCTGCCATTGCCAGGGACATCTCCCACCAGCCCAGGTTGCTCGAGGCCTCATCCAACCTCTCCTTGAACATCTCCAGGGAGGGGGTATCCATGGCCTCCCTGGGCAGCTTGTCCAGTGTCTCAGCAGCATCACTGGAAAGGATTTGTTCCTAATCTGTAGTCTAAATCTGCCCTCCTCAAGCTTCAGACCATTGCCTCTTGTCCTATCACTCCAAGCCCTTGTGAAAAAGTGTTTCAAGCAATACCCATGAGCTGTGTCTGCAAGGGAATGCTCTGACTTTGGCCAGGGCTTTTTTATTTCATTCTCACTGTATGTTGCCTGAATTGAGCTCACTGCATGTGCCAGCCAAGATCAAGATCTCATGGCACTAGGTGCTACATAAATACAGCACAAGATGCAACCCAGGCTGTAGATAAGTAAAACCAAGCAGATAAACCCAAGGGGGCAGAGAAGAGCTGTTATCACCACCCTGCAGATGGGGAGCAAGGACATGGAGAAAGGACTATTCCCACTAATTAACTACAGGCACCAAACTTGGGAGCTGGAGCTCAGAGGACAGATCTCCTCCACCCTTTCTGGGGTTGTCTCCAAAGGCTGTGTGCATTGGTCAGCTGGGCAACATGTGTCACAGAGGTGGCGAGCCTGAAGGAGGGGATGTGAGAGAGAAGACCCCAGTGAGGGTCTGACCTTGTGCCTGGCAGTGGTCACAGAATCATAGAACTGCCTCAAAGGTCATCTCCATTTGTATTTTCCTGCTCTACAAACTCCATGGGTGTAAGTTTGCTGATTTACAACCTCTCTTCTTGGCACACCATGCCACTGAGCTGGGTGCCCATCCACACTGAGCCTGGGCTCTGTGGCCAGCAGCCATGGAGTCACAGGATTGTTTAGGTTGGAAAAGACCTTTAAGATCACTGAGTCCCAGCATCAACCCAGCCCTGCCATGTCACCACTACATAATGTCCCTCAGCACCACAGCTTTTCAACACCTCCAGGGATAGAGACTCCACCACTGCCCTGTGCAGTTTGTCCAGGGCTTGGCAACCCTTTGGGAAAAGAAATTATTCCTAATGTCCAATCTGCACCTCCCCTGGCACAACTTGAGGCTGCTTCCTCTTGTCCTGTCTCTTGTTCCTTGGTGGCTCACCAACCCCCACCTTGCCACAACCTCCTCGAGCAAGAAGGTCTCCACTCCCTTCTCCTGGCAGGCACTGCCATGGATGTGGTGTGATGCACAGACGTCCATGCAGGGCATGCACAACCTCTCCCTCAGCACAAGTGTCTGCTAGCAGCTCCAGGAGGGCACAGAGCAGGTGACGCTTCCTGACTTAACTATCTGGAACTGTGGTTTAGAGACTCTCATTGCAGCTGCCCCTCACCTCCTCTGGAGTATTCATTGGCTTGGAGGCTTTTTCCCTGTTAAAGAGATGACCTGAGCCATCTGCTGAGAGCAGAGCTGGGCTGTGGCAGTCGTGGTGGCATGGCTGCTCTCTGAGCTGTAGCTGAGTGCAGGATCTTGGGGTGCCCCATCTCTCTGAGCTCCCACAATGGGAGCCCCTAGGTAATTGTCCTTTCTCTACCTCTTCCCCTTATTTTTCTTGTTAATGACTACTTTTTTTAAAAGGGAGTTGAGCAGCTCAGCCATTTCAGAGTCACCATTAATTTAATCTTCCTCCTTATTTATTGATGGAGCTACTTTCTCTCTTGCCTTTTGTGTCCCCATGATGTATTTCTAAAAGCCTTCCCAATGCCTCTGGGAGCAGTCACTCATTCAGCTGCCCTTGCTGTCTCCCTGAAAGCCTCCCCCCCTCAGCCAGACATGTGCTTGCTTCAACTTCTGCTCCTCCTGCCTGCCAGAAAACCTTGTGCTCTTTCCAGCCTTCCCACCCACCATTTCCCCTTGCTGCCTTGCTTGCAGCTCCTTGGTCATCCCATGTCTTACAATCACAGAATGGTAGGGATTGGAAGGGACCTTCTGGAGATCACTCAGTCAAATCCCACTGCCAGTGCAGGACCACCTAGGGCAGGTCACACAGGAACACATCCAGATGGGTCTTGAGGGATTCTTTCCACATAAAATCATCCTTGAGGATGGGAGCAGGTTGGCCCAAAGCAGCATAGCCCCTTCCCCTTGCAGGGGTCTGGGCTGCCTGACAGCAGCTGTGTGTCTGTCCTACTTTCTCCTGCAGCATGGCTCACCCCTTGGTTTGCAAAGATCATCCCTCCTAGCACACTGTGTGCACCAGCTCCCCAGGCTCCCTTCTCTGAAATGGAATTCTCCCACGCCTGCATCCCCCTGTAAGAGTTGCAGTCATTTTGGATTCATTAGCAGGACTGTAATTTAGTTCAGTCCTTATGGACACAGTGGTGGCCCAGTTCTGGTGCTGGTGGCACAGGCACAGTGAGAGTCCCTTGTCCCAGATGAGCCAGAAGGGAAATATCTTTCCCCCATTACACCAGTGAAGTAAAGCGAGAAGAGCTTTGCGGGGGAGTTTGGAATCACCTCCCATGGCTGAGCTTCCACACAGAGCTGAGTTCACGGCCCTGCTTCTGCTAATCCTGCTGAGGTGAGCTGTCCTGGGCCACAGAGGGACTGGCAGAGCCTTCCAGCCTATGTACAACAAGAACCACCTCTGCTGCCCTCTTGATCCAGCCCTTTGCTTCTGTGGTGGGTTGAAGTTTCCCCCCAGCATTAACTTCAGAATTGAATTAACCAGGTTGGAAAAGACCTTTGAGATCATCGAGTCCAACCTACCACCCAACACCATCGGATCAGCCATGATGCCAAGCACCCCATCCAGTCTCTTAAGCACCTCCAGGGATGGTGATTCCACCACCTCCCTGGGCAGCACATCCCAAGGGCCAATCTCTCTTTCTGGGAAGAACTTCTTCCTAACATCCAGCATAAACCTCCCCTGGCACAGCTTGAGACTGTGTCCTCTTGTTCTGGTGCTGCTTGCCTGGGAGAAGAGACCAAGCCCCTCGTGGCTACAACCTCCCTTCAGGGAGTTGGAGAGAGCAAGAAGGTCTCCCCTGAGCCTCCTCTTCTCCAGGCTAAGCAACCCCAGCTCCCTCAGCCTCTCCTCACAGGGCTGTGCTCCAGACCCCTCCCCAGCCTTGTTGACCTTCTCTGGACACCTTCAAGAGTCTCAATGTCCTTCTTATATTGAGGGGAGACTTTCAGCCAGACCAGCTCAGTTAGAAGCAAATGAAGCTGTATTTACAAGCAAAACCTACACTCTACAATGGGATGCAATGGATATGTACAAAATATCCAGGATTTACAATATTATACAGATATTTGCAATTAGCAATCAACATAACCACCCCCTGGTCAGAAGACCAGAGAAACCTGTTCCACTGCCCCCCCAGAAAGAGAGATTTGCCAATGAGATGTGCTGCCCAGGGAGGTGGTGGAGTCACCATCCCTGGAGGTGTTTAGGAAGAGACTGGATGAGGAACTTGGTGCCATGGTTTAGCTGATTAGATGGTGTTGGACTCGATCTCAAAGGCCTTTTCTAACCTGGTTAATTCTATTCTATTCTATTCTATTCTATTCTATTCTATTCTATTCTATTCTATTCTATTCTATTCTATTCTATTCTACTTCTAGAATAGAAGTGGAGGGGTTTGGAGCACAGCCCTGTGAGGAGAGACTGAGGGAGCTGGAGGTGTTTAGCCTGGAGAAGAGGAGGCTCAGGGGTAACCTTCTTGCTCTCTACAACTCCCTGAAGGGAGGTTGTAGCCAGGAGGGGGTTGGTCTCTTCTCCCAGGCAAGCAGCACCAGAACAAGAGGACACAGTCTCAAGCTGTGCCAGGGGAAGTTTAGGCTGGATGTTAGGAAGAAATTCTTCCCAGAAAGAGAGATTTGCCATAGGAATGTGCTGCCCAGGGAGGTGGTGGAGTCACCATCCCTGGAGTTGTTTAGTAAGGGCCTGGATGAGGCACTTGGTGCCATGGTTGAGTTGATCAGATGGTGTTGGGTGATAGGTTGGACTTGATGATCTCCAAGGTCTTTTCCAACCTGGTTAATTCTATTCTATTCTAGTCTAGTCTAGTCTAGTCTAGTCTAGTCTAGTCTAGTCTATTCACTTGCCTTAAGTGTTAGTTTTCTCTCCTGGACCCACTCCCCATGCTGCCGAATCACTTAGTCCCTTCTTAGTCAAACTGCCTTTCAGCACAGTGACCTTCAGCTAGACCAAAGTGTCCCATGGCTTGCTGGGAAACCCCAGAGCAAACTAGGAGTGGCTGAACTCCTCTTTGCTGCGTGAAGATAAGCTGTAAGCCAGAGCAGGAGAGCAGCAACACCTGCTGCAGAAGGAGCCGAAGGTTGTTTCGTAGCTGGGTTCAGACCTGTGGGCATGTGGCCAGATGGGCTGGGTGTGTTGGGAGCACACACCTGCTGGAGAAGCTTAAATATTTTCTTTGAGGAGCAGCAACTATTCATCTGAAAACAAATAATAATGCCATCAGGTTTTGAAACCTAAACAGGAACAAAGAATGGTAAATGATGGCTCAGGACCTCCCAGCTGTAGGGAGGTACCTCGGCAGTGCTCAGAGCCTGACACGGTACATCCCCAGGTGAATGCCTGCATCCCAGAGCCAGCACTGGGAGGCAAGATGTGGTTGTGACATTGATCCATATGTTCCATATCTTTATGAAAGAGGTTTATTATGTTTATGAAAGAGCTTTATTATGGTGGTGTTTCTTTGCGGGGGTGGGGTGGGGTGTGGATAAAGGGTCCTGCCTGCTGGCTGGAAAACCTCCCTGCAGCATGGGATCCCAGCAGAGAAGTTCCTGCTCCCTCCACTCTGCAGCAGGCTGGGATGACAACAACTTCCACTTTCATGCAAGGCATTAAGAAAGTTTCCATGTCACCCCAGTATGAAAGAAATATAAAGTCAGAAGGCTCAGGAAATGCTGGGAAAGACAGCTGCTGCTCATTGGTACCTCCAGGCACTTGCAGCCCCTTGAGATGGCGAGAGGAGTCTGTGGTTTTCTGACCCCTTTGTGTGCAAGAAGGATTAATTTCCTCTTTGATGAATATGAGCAACTAGGAGGGGTATGAAATGCCAGTGAGTCTGGGCTGGGTCAGATCTCTGCAGGCAGTTAGAATCATAGAATGGTTTGGGGTTGGAAGGGACCTTAAAGATCATCCAGTTCCAAACCCCATGCCATGAGCTCCCACCAGCCCAGGTTGCTCAAGGCCTGATCCAACCGTGAACACCTCCAGGGAGGGGGCATCCACAACCTCCCTGGGCAACCTGTTCCAGTCTCTCACCACCCTCACTGGAAGGAATTTCTTCCTCATCTGCAGTCTAAATCTACCCTTCTCCAGCTTCAAACCATTCCTTCTAGTCCTGTCACTCCCAGCCCTTGTCAAAAGTCCCTCCCCAGCGCTCCTGTAGCCCCCTTCAAGTACAAGAAGGCTGATCTAAGGCCTCCCTGGAGCCTTCTCTTTTTGAGGCTGAACAGCCCCAGGTCTCTTAGCCTGTCCCCACAGCGGGAGTGGTTCTCCAGCCCTCCAATCATCTTTGTGGCCCTGTTCTGGAACCCCTCCGACAGTTCAATATCCATCTTATGGTGGGGACTCCAGAACAGAAGAGCCTTTTGCTGAGGTCAGTGGAGCTTCAGTGGGGAAAAGACACTAGTGTAAAGCCCACAGCAGTCATTTGCACAGAGAGGAGAAGGTTAATGAAAGAGTGCTGTGCAAACACAGCCTGTGGTGCCTTACAGATGGGGCACCTGCTTTCACCTGCGTAAGGAAGATACAGTAGAGCAGCACCATCTCCAAGGGGCAACCTGATGTGCTCTCTCTGCAGCAGAGTCAGTGTCAGGAGGGAAACCCAGGAAATCTCAATGGAGCTGTTCATTGATAGTTTATTGCTGATTGACAGCTGCCTAAACATGAGCCAGCAGTGTGCCCAGGGGGCCAAGAAGGCCAATGGCATCCTGGCCTGCATTAGGAATAGTGTGGCCAGCAGGAGCAGGGAGGTCATTGTGCCCTGTACTCTGCATTGGTTAGGGGACACCTTGAGTCCTGTGTCCAGTTCTGGGCCCCTCAGTTTAGGAAGGACATCGAGACACTTGAAGGTGTCCAGAGAAGGGCAACAAGGCTGGGGAGGGGTCTGGAGCACAGCCCTGTGAGGAGAGGCTGAGGGAGCTGGGGTTGCTTAGCCTGGAGAAGAGGAGGCTCAGGGGAGACCTCATTGCTCTCTACAACTCCCTGAAAGGTGCTTGTAGCCAGGTGGGGGTTGGTCTCTTCTGCCAGGCACCCAACACCAGAACAAGAGGACACAGTCTCAAGCTGTGCCAGGGGAAGTTTAGGCTGGAGGTGAGAAGAAAGTTCTTCACTGAGAGAGTTGTTAGCCATTGGGATGTGCTGCCCAGGGAGGTAGTGGAGTCCCCATCCCTGGAGGTGTTCAAGAGGGGACTGGATGTGGCACTTGGTGCCATGGTCTAGTCACAAGGTCTGTGGTGCCAGGTTGGACCTGATGATCTTTGAGGTCTCTTCCAACCTTGGTGATCCTGTGATACTGTGATACTGTGATTGCATCATCAAGGCTGGGCTGGAGCTTTAAAAACAGGGCCCTTAAGAGTTCATGGCAGTGCACCTCACGAAGTGTGTGATATCCAGACTAGCTGAGCTCCTTTGATATCCTTTTGTTGCTCCACTTGCAAATCAGGCTGTGGGTTTGGAAGCCTGACTCCAGATCCTCATTGTCAAACAGGCTGCTCTGAACTTCTACCAGAGGCAGAGAGAGGAAAAAGAAACTGCTTGCCCTGGAAAACAGCCCTTCAGAAACAATTTCCCCCCTCCCCAGAATTCTCACCACGGGTGACGAAAATCTGCAGCAAAAGGGGAAGAGAGAGAGAAAAAAAAACCCAGGAAGAAGAAGAAGCAGCAGCAGCAGCAGCAGCAGCAACAGCAAGATGAATTAATGCTCCTTTAAAACAACTTTTTACAACTGATTTCTAATGAGGCATGGCCAATGTTGTTGACATGCAATTGGATCAGCTTCAACTCCTGGGACGGCCGTTTGATGAATGGACAAATTCCAGGGCAGGAGACGAACGCTGCCTTCCTCTCCCACAACTCAGCACTTCTCCCACAGGCTACTTAAACCCACCCACCCCACCCACCCCCCCCAGAAATGGCTGGGCTCTATATTAGCAGTTTAATTAAAAGTTTCCATAGGCAGGTCTCAGCCCAGCCCCTGAATGGAGAGATGAAGCACACAAGCCAGAGGGAAAGGCTTTGGAGCTGGTTTTGATGGGGGAGAGCTGCAAACCCACTCCGCCGGCGTTTACAACGCACCGACTGTGCCACGGCTGGCTTGGGAAGGGCTGTGCCTACATAAAGCAGCTCTCTATAAGCCCAGCTGCAAATATAGATCTTTATTTTTAACCTAAGATGTGGCAACCAGCATAGGAGCAAGAGTGGCATGACTGGCAGGAGCTCCTCTTGTGATTGAAGTCATCTGTGGCTGCGGAGCTGATGCTGTCTCATAGAGTCATAGAATCAGTCAGGGTCCTCACGTCCAGCCTGAATCTCCCCACCTCCAGCTTCATTCCATATCCCCTAGTCCTATCACCACCTGAGAGCCTGAGAAGTCCCTCCCCAGCCTTCTTGTAGGCCCCCTTCAGATACTGGAAGGCCACAAGAAGGTCTCCTTAGAACCTTCCTTCTTTTCTCCAGACTGAACAGCCCCAACTCCTTCAGTCTGTCCTCACAGGAGAGGTGCTCCAGCCCTCTGATCATCCTCATGGCCCTTCTCTGGACACCTTCCAGCACCTCCAGATCCCTCTTGTAATAGGGGCTCCAGAACTGGAGGCAGTACTCCAGGTGGGGTCTCACCAGAGCTGAGTAGAGGGGGAGAATCCCCTCCCTTGACCTGCTGGACACATTTCTCTTGATGCAGCCCAGGATCCTGTGCTTTCTAGGGAAGATTCTGAAGGTTTGAGCCATTTGCATCCCCTTTTGCCAGGGGGGCATCAACTTCCTCTCAAAATGAAGGCAGTGATGTTCTGAAGCATGTCTAGAGAAGGACAATAAAGCTGCTGAAGGGTCTAGAGTACAGGTCTTGTGAGGAGCAGCTGAGGGACCTGGGGTGGTTTGGTCTGGAAAAGAGAAGGCTGAGGGGAGACCTAGCTTGGAGCTAGATGAGGTCAGGCTCTTCTGCCAAGTGCCAAGTGGATAAGAGGAAATGGCCCCAGGTTGCACCAGGGGAGGTTTAAGGTTGGAGATTAGAAGAAAGTTCTTCATTGAAAGGGTTCTCAGACACTGGAAGGGAGGTGGTTGTGTCCCCATCCCTGGGAGGTGTTTTAAAGTACCACAGAGACGTGATGCTGAGGGACATGGTTTAGCACCAGACTTGATAGAGAACGGTTGGACTCAATGGTGTTAAAGGCCTGTTCCACCCAAAATGACTCTGTGACTGTGTGATTCTTTCTAGCAACAGAACCTGGTGCTCCACAGACCCCTACAGCTCTGAGTAGGCACAACTCTGGTTCTTAGGAATCAGAACCCCAACTCTTGGCTGGAGGTAACCAAAGCTTGAGTTCAGAGTTTGCTTTCCTGAGACAATCCACCAAAAATGTGTGGTTGGGCAACGCTCTGTTCAGCTCCCTCCAGGAAAATAAAAAGGCTGCTTTTAGGCAATGTAACAAAGGCTAATTAAATGCAAATCTAGCTTCAAAGGAGTGTGGGAAACAGAGAGTTGGTTTACCAACATCTCAAGGGTTTAGACCTCTCACAAAGGATGTGGGCAGCCCCAGCTCAGGTCTCCTCTGCACTGCTTAACTCCCCTCCTAAGGGCAATCCCTACCTAAGGAGGCTGCAGGGTCACTCACATCCTTTTGGCCCTCGTCTCAGGGACTGGGTGAACACTTTGCAGTGAGTGGAACCGCTCCCACTGCTGGGGTGGATGGAGCCTGCCTGAGCACGCGTTAATGGTGGCCTTGTTGGAGAACTTTGATGTGAGAAGAGTGTTCAAATCATACCCAAGCAGTCGTGGGAACTGAGCTGGAGCTCCCACGTCCCTGATGTGCTGCAGGGAAATGGGAGAGTCCCTGTCCTTCGTGGAGGTTTCAGGGGATGTGGTGTTCCTTTTGTAAGCAGAACTGTGTGAGTTCTGGGAACTCAAGCCACACAGCCTCTGTGGAGTTGTTTTGCTTGATTGGGTTTGGTTGGGTTTTTTGTTGTTGGAGGGTTTTTCCCCCCCCAGAATTACCAGGAAACTGAATCAAAATCAAAATCATCAGTTATTGACCTTGTAGCTCTCTACAGCTCCCTGAAAGGAGGTTGGAGCCAGGTGGTGGTTGGGCTCTTCTCCCTAGTAGCAAGGAATAGGACAAGAGGGAATGACCTCAAGTTGTGCCAGGGGAGGTTTAGGTTGGACATGAGGAACAATTTCTTCCCCAAAAGGGTTGTCAAGCCCTGGCCCAGCCAGCTCAGGGCAGTAGTGGAGTCCTCATCCCTGGAGGGGTTTCAAAGCCATGGAGATGGGGTGCTGAAGGACATGGTTTAGTGGTGACCTGAGAGTGCTGGGGTAATGGTTGAACTTAAATGTCTCTTCCAACCAAAACAGTTCTATGATTCCATAATTCACTGATCAGTATTTGCCATCTGCACAGACAGAAGGGGAGAGGAAGGTCTTGATCCAAGGCCAAGGACTGGCAGCCCTGATGATAGCAGCAGAGCTGCGTGGCCAGTGGTTTGTCACTCGAGGCTGGAGCAGGAAGCTGAGCCCTGCATGACTGCAGGGCTGCTCAGCTGCCTCCATTTGTGAGGGGTAGAACCACCTCCTGGGTTACCTCTCCTCTCCTTGCCTCCCTGCCCTTCCTTTCCATTCCCTGCCCCAGAGCAAGGAGCTTTCCACTCTGCAGCTGAAAACTGACCCCATCACAGGCAGTAGTGAGGAAACTCCTTGGGTGCCAAAGCTGCTGCCTCCCTGCAGCAAGCTCAGCGAGCTCAGGCAGGGACAGTTCTTGCAGGCTGTTTCAGCTCGTCTACTGCAGCCCAGGGGCAGCAGGGGACCCATGGAAGGAGAGGTGGCCAGGCTGGAGCTGGTCATGCCTGCAGCAGGGAGGGCTCCTCTGCTGCTCTTAGCAGGTTCTCTGCTCCAGGACAGTCTCTGCATGCTGGGACCTCCTCAAGGCAGGATTTTCTGTGTGAGCAGCAGGAATGCTTCTGTTTTATTCAAGAGCAGGTCATCAGTGTTCCCCAAAGGGTGGGGACTCACCTTACAAGGATCTTAAGTGGTAGCAGAAAGAGTAGAAATACAGAACCATGAGAAACATGAAGTGGCAGCCCTGACTCCAGGGCCGGTCAGGCAGAGGCTGAAACAAAACTGGGGGTTTGCCTTGCCTTGCTTTCCTGCTTTGAACACTGGGAACAAGCAGATGGAGGGTTCAGAGTTTTAACTAACAGCAGTTTTGTCCTCATCCTAAATCAAGGGAAGCCAATTAAATCACAAAAATCATAGAATCCCTGACTGGGTCGGGTTGGAAGAGACTTTTGAAGCCCATCCAGTCCAACCCCCCTGCAGTCAGCAGGGACATCTGCAAGTAACAGCAGGCTGCTCACAGCCCCAACAACCTGACCTGCAATGGTTCCAGCCACGGGGCATCTACCACCTCTTTGAACACCCTGGGCCAATGTTTCACCACCCTCAGTGTCAAATGTTTATCCTTTCTCTCTTGTCTGAATCTCCCTCTTTGCATTTCAAACCCTTGTCCTGTCACAACTGCCCTGCTCAAAAGCCTGGCCCCAGAATTCCGAGGCACCACAAGGTCTCCCTGGAGCCTTCTCTTCTCCAGGCTAAACAACCTCAACTCTCTCAGTCTGTCCTCACAACAGAGAGGCTCCAGATGTCCTCTCCACCCAGGCACAGGCTGGCTGGGGAGAAGAAAGGTGGGAAGAGAAGGAACTACTTAATAATAGCCTGGAGAAGAGGAGGCTCAGGGGAGACCTTCTTGCTCTCTCCAACTCCCTGAAGGGAGGTTGTAGCCAGGTGGGGGTTGGTCTCTTCTCCCAGGTGAACAGCACCAGAACAAGAGGACACAGTCTCAAGCTGTGCCAGGGGAAGTTCAGGTTGGAGGTGAGGAGAAAATTCTTCACTGAGAGAGTTGTTAGCCATTGGGATGTGCTGTCCAGGGAGGTGGGGGAGTCCCCATCCCTGGAGGGGTTCAAGAGAGGATTGGATGTGGCACTTGGAGCAGTGGTTTAGTAGTCAGGAGGTGTTGGGTGGCAGGTGGGACTTGGTGATCTTTGAGGCCTTTTCCAACCTTGTTGATTCTATGATTCTATGATTTTAGAAGTCTGTCCCCATCTTTCTCCGAGGTCCTGTTGTGGGCACTGACTCAGGCTGAGAGGCTGCCTCTCTGGAGATATCCCAAACTTACCTGGATGTGCTCCTGTGCCATCTGCCGTAGGTGATCCTGCTCTGGCAGCGGGGGGAGGACTGGATGAGCTTTCCAGGTCCCTTCCAGCCCCTGAAATTCTGTGAGAGTGGCTAGCAAGTGCTGCCCAGTGGTAGCCAGCCTCTCTTCAGGCATGTCTGTGCCTGTGGTGGCTGTGCCCTGGTACAAGGTGACTCCCTGCCAGAGGCAGGGCTCGGTGGGATCACTGGTGCCCAGCGCAGAGGAAAATGAGGCTGCTCGTCTCAGCCCATAAGGGGAGATTTAAGCCTCCCACAGGCAGCCCTGTTTGAAACTCTTGGCTATAGCCTTCAGTGCTGTCAACCATGCACCTTTTATGAGGCTTTTATTAATTTCAACAGCCAGCTGGGTGGAAAAAAAAAAAGTCTGTCTATCTCAACATGATATAAGGGGTGAGCTACTTTACAAATGGGAGCTGGGTGGAAATAAAACTTAGTGCAGCGCTTAAGGCCTTTCCTAAAGAGGTTCACACCAAGCTTTGCTGTTTCATAAAACATTAAAGGATTTAAATGACTGTTAAATACATCTGTAGGAATGCAGGCCATGTTTTATTAAAGGTGTCGGGCCTGCCTAATCCCTCCTGTGTGAAGATGTTCATTTTGCACTGGTGGAGGCACAGAGATCATTAAGGCCGGCTGCAGTGCTAGAGGAGGCAGCCTCTGCCGCCGACCAACTTGCTCCTCATTAATGTTTTAACACCCGAGGTAAGGCTGGGAAACTGTCCTCTGTCACAGGCACTGGAGAGATCAGCAGCAAATCTTCTGTAAAAGAGCTGCTGCATCCTTGGTAGCTGAGGGTTAGGACTGAAAATGGAACCAGTTCCAGGGCAAACTGGGGCAAAACAGTTTTAAGAAGGGCATTGAGACGCTTGAAGGTGTCCAGAGAAGGGCAACAAAGCTGGGGAGGGGTCTGGAGCACAGCCCTGTGAGGAGAGGCTGAGGGAGCTGGGGTTGCTTAGCCTGCAGAAGAGGAGGCTCAGGGGAGACCTTCTTGCTCTCTACAACTCCCTGAAGGGAGGTTGTAGCCAGGTGGGGGTTGGTCTCTTCTCCCAGGCACCAGCACCAGAACAAGAGGACACAGTCTCAAGCTGTGCCAGGGGAAGTTCAGGCTGGATGTTAGGAGAGAAGTTCTTCACAGAATGAGTAATTGGCTGTTGGAATGTGCTGCCCAGGGAGGTGGTGGAGTCACTATCCCTGGAGGTGCTCAAAAAGGGATTGGATTGGCACTTGGAGCCATGGTTTAGTTAGTCAGGAGGTGTTGGGTGCCAGGTTGGACTTGATGATCTCTGAGGTCTTTTCCAACCTAAGTGATTCTATGATTCTATGAAAAGTAGCCATGGAGTGGGACACAGCCACCCAACATCCTCTCGTTGCTGGTGAGACTCTGAAGAGGGGAGACTGCTAGCCTGCAAAGGTGGATTTGGGGTTTCTTGTGATTCTGAAGGCTCCAGAGCCAGACAGGATGCTGGGCTAGACAGACCCCAGCCTGACCCAAGATAGTAACACTTGCACTTGTGGAAACCAGTGAGGGACAGCCCTGAAGACAGGCAGGCCACAGAGGAGCTCTAAGGACAGACTGGGAACAGTCACCTTCTGTTAGGGATAAATCTGACCTGGTGCCCACAAAAAATAAACAGCAAACCTCTTGGCTTTCAAGGCAGATGCAGAAGCAGAAGGGAGTTGCAGTGTCAAAAGAAGGAGGATATTTCAGAGGTAAGATTATGAAATCAGCGCAGCAGGCCCCGGGAGCTGCAGAGGAGCGGGCTCTCGTGGCATCAGTGGGATGTGATGGGGCAGCAGCAATGGCACAAGGGCCTGGACTGGGAGAGGGAGGGAAAACAGACAAGGTCCTTGTTCAGCTGCAGAAGGCTTGGAAATCATTTGTGCCCAGCCATCCCCATCCCTATCTTGCAAGGACCAACCATAATGTGCCTCCACAAGCTGTGGCTGCTGAGCATCAGGGCACTGATGGTGCTGCTGTCACTCACCTGTGGGCACCAGCTCCTCCTAACAGCAGGGCTGGGTCCTCTGTGTCCTCTGGCTTGTATTCTGGACAGCTCAGGGCATTTTGTGGGAAAGGCACTGCAGGAATTAACTACTTGGTCAAGGCAACAGAGGACTTCAATGAAAGCAGCTCAGAGGGAAAACGAGAAGCCAGATGAAAAGATCCATGAGGAACCAAAGCAGTGCCCTGCTGCCAGCATAACACAACAGGGGGACTCATATCTGGCACCACTGCACAAGGAACTATGGCTTGGGGAAGAGGAGTGAGGAAGACAAGAGAGAAGAGAAAAGGGAAAGAAGAAGGAGAGGAGAGGTTCAGAGAGGTGAGGAGAGGTTCAGAGAGGAGAGGTTCAGAGAGGAGTGGAGAGGTTCAGAGAGGAGAGGAGAGGAGAGGTTCGGAGAGGAGAGGAGAGGTTCGGAGAGGAGAGGGGAGGAGAGGAGAGGAGAGGTTCGGAGAGGAGAGGAGAGGAGAGGTTCGGAGAGGAGAGGAGAGGTTCGGAGAGGAGAGGTTCGGAGAGGAGAGGTTCGGAGAGGAGAGGAGAGGTTCGGAGAGGAGAGGAGAGGAGAGGAGAGGAGAGGAGAGGAGAGGAGAGGAGAGGAGAGGAGAGGTTGGGAGAGGAGAGGAGAGGAGAGGAGAGGAGAGGAGAGGCCCTGGTCCTGTTACTGGGCACAGCTGAGAAGAGCCTGGCCCCTTCTTCTGGACACCCACTCATCAGATATTTGCAAATATTAGTCAGATTGCATCTCATTCCTCTGGAGGCTAAACAGCCCCAGGTCTCTCAGCCTTTCCTCCATCAGACAGGTGTTCCATTCCCTTAATCATCCTTGTAGGCTCCATTGGACTCTCTCTAGTATTTCCCTGTCCCTCTTGAACTGGGGACCCTAGAACCAGGCACGGTCCTCCAGATGTGGTCTCGCCAGGGCAGTGTAGGTGGGGAGGAGAACCTCCCTCGACCTGCTGAACACACTCTTCCTAATGCACCCCAGGAGAAAGTTCTGTGGCCTTATTCTCCTAGCCTAATGGGTCAGCCTGTCAGATGAATCATTTTATACTGCCCTGAAGTGAATTGTGCTGGCATTTGGCCACCAATTCAGCAGCAGCCTTGAACTCTGCTTTCTCTTCCCCTTCAGGTGAAGCAGATTTATTCTCAACTCACCACAGAGTTGCAGTTCAGTCTTTATTTGTAGGGTGCCTGGTTCCTTGGGCACAGCCATGCTGGGAGCACCAAAGGTTTGTTTTGGATCCCACCTTGATTGCAAAGGAAGGGTTGGTTGAGCCAGATTCCTTCTGGTCACATTTGCTATGTGGTGTACACAAGAAGTGCCTGTTAGGAGTCAATGAAAATACCACTGAGGCTGCATTAACATGGCTAATAGCTCTGTTAATAAATGCTGTGTAATAAAGTCAGAACCAACATTTTCAGCCAGGTCAGAAGCTATGTGAAAAATGTGTTTGATTAATGAAAGCCATTTCTGACTGAATGGGACGTTTATAATCAGCTGGCAATCCATCTGTGTCCTATTCTTGCTGGGCAAGTATTTGCAGCTCAGCTTCTTAAGGCATATTTCACAAGAGCTGCTTCTCTGGTTGGACTTTTCACAGGCTGCTTGGCAGGAGGTCACTTGCAGGCTTTTTGTCCCCCTTGGAGACTCAAAGAACCAACTGAAGTCACACAGCAGCTGATGCAAGGTGTGCACACAGAGGCTCACTCCACCCTTGCTAGTGTGGCCAGCAGGAGCAGGGAGGTCATTCTGCCCCTGTACACTGCGCTGGTAAGGCCACATCTTGAGTCCTGTGTCCAGTTCTGGGCCCCTCAGGTTAGGAAGGAGGTTGAGATGCTGGAAGGTGTCCAGAGAAAGGCAACGAGGCTGGGCTGGGGAGGGGTCTGGAGCACAGCCCTGTGAGGAGAGGCTGAGGGAGCTGGGGTTGCTTAGCCTGGAGAAGAGGAGGCTCAGGGGAGACCTTCTTGCTCTCTCCAACTCCCTGAAGGGAGGCTGTAGCCAGGTGGGGGTTGGTCTCTTCTCCCAGGTGAACAGCACCACAACAAGAGGACACAGGCTCCAGGAGGCACCAGGACAAGAGCACATAGCCTCAAGCTGTGCCAGGGGAGGTTCAGACTGGATGTTAGGAAGAAATTCTTCCCAGAAAGAGAGATTGGCCATTGGAATGTGCTGCCCAGGGAGGTGGTGGAGTCACCATGCCTGGAAGTGTTCAAAATGAGCCTGGATGAGGCACTTGGTGCCATGGTTTAGTTGATTAGATGGTTCTGGGTGATAGGTTGGACTTGATGATCTCTGAGGTCTTGTCCAACCTGGCTAATTCTATTCTATTCTAAATCACTCAAGCAGCAGCAGAAGTGCACACCATGCCAGAGTAAGTAGGTGAGAGACTTTTTCCTCTCCTGATGAAGAAATAGGATCTCCAGGGCCATCCACACATTGCATTTGTTGCTGCCATTTACCCAGTCTAACACTTTTTGCTGGAAGCACAGGAAGCTCTGGAGCATCTCCTCTGTGCAGCAGCACTGGGTCCCTCTTACCTGTCCACTCAACCCATTGCAGTTACCCTAGCAAGGACAAGCAGGTTCAGTGGAGGCACACTGATCACCCCTCCCACAGGGGGGTTGTAGTCCTCCCTGATAAATGAGCCTAACAGCACATTTAGCATCATCTGAGGCCGCAGCTGGAGTGCTGGGTCTAGTTCTGGGCTCCAACATTTCAAGAGAGACAGTAGGAGAGGCTCCAAAGATGCTGAGGGTTTTGTGAGGAGGAAAGGCTAAGAGTCCTGGGGCTGTTGAGCCTGGAGAAGAGCAGCCCCAGAGGGGAGCTGAGCAATGCTCAGCAAGAGCTACAGGGTGAGGGCCAAGAGGCTGGGGCCAGACTCTTGTCAGTGGTGACCAGGGACAGGACAAGGGGCAACAGACACAAACTGGAACCCACTTAAATGTGAGGAGAAACTTCTCTGTTGTGAGGGTGCTGGAGGCCTGGAGCAGGCTGCCCAGAGAGGTTGTGGAGTCTCCTTCTCTGGAAAGCTTCCAACCCCTGCTGGCCATTGTGCTCCTGGGCAAGCTGCTGTGGGTGCCCTGCTTGAGCAGGGGGTTGGACTGGATGATCTCTGGAGGTCCCTTCCAACCCCTACCCTGCTGGGATCCTGTGATTCTATGATCAAATTATACTTCCCAAGGTGGGATAAAGCTGCAACTAACAGCAAATGGACAGAAGCTCTCTGATTTAGGTAAAAAACCCAACTTCTTAATCAGTTCTAGGTGAAACACTCCACTGAAAGGAGGTTTCTGTGCTTCTTACCAGAGTGGCATCACTGCTGATTTGAGATTCTGCTATGATCTCTTTCCAAGAGGTCAAGCTGAATTGCTTGACCTGTCCAGTGAGATGAGAATTACCCAGAGTGTGGTGTCCTGCAGGCAGAGGATAGTGCTTGGAGCTTATGTGGTGCTGGTGTTAAAAGTCCATGTGCTGGCCAGATGCTTTCATTGGAGCAGCAGTGACTCAGGGCTGCTGTGATCTGCTAATTGTTTTGACACCATGGGAGTTGAAAAGTGCTGGTGAAGGCTTGGCTCAACTGAAATGTGTGTTTTAGTTAAATGACCCCAGGGAGGATCAGAGTCAATTTTCCTGCTTATGTCTGCTGCCCTGGTGCTTGAGGTGGTTCTGGTCAGTGCTACAGAAAACAAGTGAGTGTTTAGTTAGGTCCCTCTGCAGAACACAAAGAACAGAAGTGCCTGTTCAAAGCCAGAGCTCAGCTCAAGGAGCCACTTAAGCCTGTGCCCTAATCAGGACAGCACTTGAGTGTGCTTATCTGTAAGCATGTGCTTGAGTCCCACTCGTCTGCGTGGGGCTCCCACCCAGGTTTAAGCCTCAGCACATCCTGAAGTGCTTTCCCAAGATGTTTTCCAGAGCTACAACCTAAGTGAGAAAAATGAGTGTGTCACATCCAGCCCCATTTGGACATACTGCTGCTGCTCTTGCACCAGTGAGGAAATCCTGACAGACTTTCTTTCCCTTTAGGCCTGACAAATTATTTTCCACTTACCCTCCAAGCTCTCTCCTCAGGCACCCGAGGAAGCAGAAGACTTTTGCTGGAGGTGACCTCTGTTCTCTCCCGATTCAGGTGCTGGCTGAAGGACAGAAGAATGTTGGCTCTCGGAAAGGATTTGTTTCAGACTCATCCATTAAAATCAGCGTGTTGATTCTTCCACAGTTGCCTTGTAATGACTCCCAGGAGCTTCTCTCCCAGAAGTGAGGTCAAACCTATTGACTTTCCTTTCTTTCCTCGCAGCTTTTCAACACTGGACAAAGGATTGTTTTGATAGTCAGACTTCCACAAAGCCAAGGCTCAGCGGTTGTAGGGGGGGACTCTGTCTCCGGCAGCAAGTATCCCCTCTTGATGAACTCGCAGCCTGCTGAGCAGTCAGTAGCCTTCATGAGCAGCAAAGTTCATTTGGGACATTTTCAGCTTAACAACAAAGCCGGTGAATTCACGAGCCTACCAAATGTGCTGCCCTGCTTTTTACTCCTTGTTGCAGTAGTTGGACTCATCCTGTTTCTCACCCTGGCTAAGGGGGCACAGTGGAACTAGCACACGGGGAAGTCTTCCACAAGATCAAGGGAATGAGCTGCCCAGGATTCAAATCATCAGCCAGAGATGCTGTGGCAAGGGCTTGGGGAAACCAAGGTTTAGAAGGGATATTGCTTCTTACAGTGGCAACATAGAATCAACAAGTTTCAGAAGTGATAGGAGGACCAACCACCTGAAAGGTGGTTGTAGACAGGAGGGGGTTGGTCTCTTCTCCCAGGCAACCAGCACCAGAACAAGGGGACACAGTCTCAAGCTGTGCCAGGGGAGGTTTAGACTCGAGGTGAGGAGGAAGTTCTTCACTGAGCGAGTCATTCGTCATTGGAATGGGCTGCCCAGGGAGGTGGTGGAGTCGCCGTCCCTGGAGGTGTTCAAGGGGAGATTGGACGTGGCACTTGGTGCCATGGTCTAGTTGTGGGGTCTGTTGGGACAGGTTGGACTTGATGATCCTTGGGGTCTCTTCCAACCTTGGTTATACTGTGATACTGTGATACCTTCCCTTCCTTGGCAGCTGGGAAACACCTGGATGCAGCCACCTTGGACAGAATCCACACTTCCATTTTCATAGCCCCAGGGCTGCTTTGCACTCGAGATGAAGTGAATTAAGTTCTCCTTCTGCTCTTGCCTTTTGTTACTCCACCTAGGCAAAGCAAGGCTGGGGGTCAGCCCAGCAGGGACAAGTGCTCAGGTAAATGGCTTTGCACTGGGAGCCTACAGACGCCATTCGCACTGGGAAACTGCTCCTCCCACCCTGCCTTGTAAGGTCAGAACAGCTCCTCGCAGTCTTATTTCCAGTCCAGAAGCCCTGGTGAATTTCAGAGCCTTGAACACAGCCCAGACCCTCCCCTTGTCCTTGCATCCCTCTCAGGGGCTGCCTGAAGCCCTTGGTGTCCCTGGGAGGGCTCAGCAGGGACAGGGAGCAGAGCAAGTCCTTCAGCTGCTCTTGAGTTTCAAGTGCTGAGGTATAAACACCTTCCTTTCCCTGCCAGGTAGGTCTCCCCAGGGATTGGGAGCACAGCCACCCTGGGAAGGGCTGCCCCTTTTGCTCCAGCCCAGCTCAGTCTCCTCCACTTCTCTCTCCCCTGACATGAAGCACAATCCCCTCCCCGGGATGGTTAATTCTCGCTCCTTCTTTCATGACAGCCACAATTTAGCTGTCCTCCAGCCAAAGATGTGTCAAAGTCCTGCAAGCCAGGAAATGCCTGCTCCTCTCTCCAGGAGGGCTACCTCCTCCTGCAGAGACTTAACCTTTTATAACCCCATCCATCATCTTCATTAGGCCTCTCAAGTGAGGGTTACCTGACCAATAGGGCTTGTTGCAACCTCTCCATCCTGGTAGCTATGGGAAGTCTACTCAACCACAGTTAAACAAATGCATTTATAGATGTGTTCTCCTCAGATGGCCTGAAAAGTGAAGCTAAATGAATGCAAACTGAGCCCCAAATGCATGTTTTTAATATCTATGTATTCCTAGAAATGACCACAAGTAGTTACTGGAAGAATTTCCAAAAGTTAGGGCAGATCTTTCCATCACTGGAAGATTTGAGGTCAGGCTTTGGTGCTTTTCCATGCTGTGGTCCAAACAGGACTGTGTCCAGAGAAGACCTATAGCCTAGGAGTATGAGCCTGAACGATCATAATGAACCCTTCGTGGTTATGAGGCCACACCACTGCCAGCCTTGAGGAGGATGTACCAAAGACATCCCCAGATGGCATCCAGAGGACAAGCTCTGAATAGGATAGGATGGAAGGATAGGAGAGGATAGGATAGGATAGGATAGGATAGGATAGGATAGGATAGGATAGGATAGGATAGGATAGGATAGGATAGGATAGGATAGGATAGGATAGGATAGGATAGGATGGGATGGGATGGGATGGAATGGAATGGAATGGAATGGAATGGAATGGAATGGAATAGAGTAGAATAGAATAGAATAGAATAGAATAGAATAGAATAGAATAGAATAGAATAGAATAGAACAAACCAGGTTGGAAGAGACCTTCAAGATCATCGTGTCCAACCTATCATTCAACACTATCTAATCAACTAACCCATGGCACCAAGCACCCCATCAAGTCTCCTCCTAAACACCTCCAATGATGGTGACTCCACCACCTCCCCAGGCAGCACATTCCAATGGGCAATCACTCTCTCTGTGTAGAATTTCTTCCTCAGCTCCAGTCTAAACCTCCCCTGGCACAGCTTGAGACTGTGTCCTCTTGTTCTGGTGGTGGGTGCCTGGGAGAAGAGACCAACCCCCACCCGGTTACAACCTCTCTTCAGGTAGTTGTAGAGAGCAAGAAGGTCTCCCTGAGCCTCCTCTTCTCCAGGCTAAGCAACCCCAGCTCCCTCAGCCTCTCCTCATAGGGCTTGTGTTCCAAACCCCACACCAACTTTGTTGCCCTTCTCTGGACAGGTTCCAGCAAGTGAGATGCAGCTGTAAGAGGCTCCCAGGGGCAGGGAATGCAGGGTGGGCATAGCAAAAGAATACCTCCTACCTCCTCTTGATCACTTGGACCTTCATAAGTCAGTGAGGGTATATCTAGGACCCTGGGACCAGATAGGGTCCTGGGCAGCAGCAGTGACGCCAGTTAGGGTTTTGAAGTATGCCAACAAGTTTGTTGTTCTTGGGTGGAGCTGTCATTAATATTCACTTATCCACTTCAGCTCCTTCTTTTCAGAGGCTTAAAGAAGCAAAGTATTTTCCTCCCAGCCCTAGGTCACAGGCTCACAGGATGTTAGGGCTTGGAAGGGACCTCCAGAGATCCTTCAAGTCCAGCCCCCCTGCCAGAGCAGGACCATAGAAGCCAGCACAGGTTGCACAGGAACACATCCAGACAGGGCTGGAAGGTCTCCAGAGAAGGAGACTCCACAGCCTCTCTGGGCAGCCTGTTCCAGGGCTCTGTGACCCTCATGGTGTAGAAGTTCCTCCTCATGTTGAGGTGGAGCCTCCTCACACATACACACAGTATATATTTTTTTCCAATTATTATTACTTGTATTATTATTTCTGTTATCATTTTGTGTGTGTATTTATCTTCAATATCTGAAGGGCAGCTACAGGAAGGCTGGGGAGGAGCTGTTTAGAAGGGCTTGGGATGGTAGAATGAGGGGCAATGGTTTGAAATACCAGCAGGGGAGATTTAGGTTGGACATTAGGAGGAAAATCTGCACTGTGAGAGTGGGGGAATACTGGAACACGTTGCCCAGGGCTGTGGTTCCATCCCTGGAAACATTCAGGATCAGACTTGATGTGGCCCTGGGCAGCCTGATCTAGCTGGAGGTGTCCCTGCTGACTGCAGGGGTGGGGTTGGACGAGATGACTTCTTTGGGCTTCTAGTCCCTGTTTCCATCAGGAGCTGGTGAAAGCCTGAAGTTACTGCCCGAGGCTCAGCAGAAGTGCCACACGGAGCTGCAGGAGGTGATGAGTCAGAGGCTGGTCTAGCAGTGCTTTCAGTAAACATGTGTTTACAGACACCCCTTTCAACCCCCACCAGCTGCTGTGGGTTTTCCTGGCATGATGGAAGGGGACACTAAATGAAAGAGTCTCAGTTGCACAGGGAGAGATCCAAGATCTCTCCTGATGCAGGGACAGATGGAAAGAGAGTACCTCCATTGTCCAAGCAGGAATCCTTGACAGGGAGAGCAAAGTGCTGGAGATGAATGAGGACACCTTGTTCTGAATGAATCACACCCCTGTTTTCTCTTTGCTGATGCTCTGCTCCAGCCCCATGGAAGCATTTTTCCTTAAAGACCTCTGGACATTGCCACTAGCTGCAGATTGCTCCTGGTTTGTACCCAGGAAAAGGCACTTTTGGAGCAGCAGTCAGGTGAGAGAAGCTAAACTTTTCCATACCAAGGAGTAACTTCTCTGATGGAGCACATCCATTTGTCTTGCAAGCTTGCCTCCAGCCCCTGGTATCTCTGCTCATCAAGGTCACATCTGTTGAAATGTGCAGAGGGAGCCTCAGACACCCACTGGGGAGACACTGATTTGTGATCTTGTGTTGCAACAGCCTGAGCAGTTAATCTGATCAACCCCATCCCATTCCATGTCACTATCACGGAACCCATCCTATTTAGTTTCATTGCTTAGGCTTTAAAAGATGAAAGGGGCAGCAGTGGCCCTAGGGGGAAGCTGCAGGTGGCAGAACCCTTTCTCTTCTCTCAGCCACCCACATGCCCCAAAATGAAGAACAGTTCTGATAGTCTGTGGAGGGGCTGCTGGGTGTCCCAGCAAAGTCTTGAGGTCTGTGTTGCCACTTTCCAGCTGAAATGTGGAAGTGGTCAGGGCTTCAGAACAGCTGCTCATGTATGGACCAAGGAGACAGAAACCATCAGGAAACCCGGGTGTGTTTGGGATGCTGATTAAGGAGACAGAAAAGGTCAGGAAACCTGGAAGTGATTGGGATGCTGATCAGCTTCCCTCTGACTTCATTCTCCCGGTATTGTCAGACTGGAGGAAGCGTCATGGCAACAAAAGACCTTGTTGTGGAGACCTTCTCAGCCCCTTCACTCTCCAAGGCAGGGGAGCAATACCATCCCCTTGGATACCTGCACAGGTCAGCATCTTGTAGTGGCAGGACAAGAGGCAATGGCTGTGAGCTGGAAGAGGGCAGATTGAGACTGCAGATTAGGAAGAAATTCTTTCCAGTGAGGGTGGGGAGACACTGGCACAGGTTGCCCAGGGAGGTTGTGGATGTCCCCTCCCTGGAGGTGTTCAAGGCCAGGCTGGATGAGGCCTTGAGCAAGCTGGGCTGGTGGGAGGTGTCCCTGCCCATGGCAGTGGTGGGTGGAACTGGCTGATCTTTAAGGTCTCTTCCACCCTAGACCATTCCACGATTCTATGCTCTGTCTTTTCCAGCTGTGCCCAGTGACAAACGCTCTTGGTAAAGTAACTCTGATAAGACCTAACCTTTTGGTAATCCTGCTCCAAGTATCATCTTGATCCTGTGAACAGTCCAGCACCTCCTTACACCCCCAAGGCCTGTCTGGCCGGGTTGTTAACTGAGCTAAGCAACGTGAGTGAAATCTGGAAGCAGAGGAAGAGGACACATAGTTAGCATTCATCCACTGCTTATGTACAAGCTGTCAGAGCTAATGAAATTTTATGACAGACAGGCAGCCATCAGCTCCTTGGTGCTATTTATCTTCTTTGCTCCTGGCTCTACATCCTGGGTAATTCTTCCTTCATCTTTAAAAATGCCAAGATGAGCAAGCACAGGACCCACCCACCCAGAAAAGCAGCAAGCTGTGTCAGTGCCTGCAGGTAATTAATAATCACCTGGCTCCAGCCACGGGTGACAGCCAGGCGAAATATTCCCCCTCTCTGTCATTGATTCCCCTCCACCCCACTTCCTCTCTCCCACTGAGCTTCCAAAACCTTCAAGGGCATCCATTATTGGGGATTTTTTTCCCCTTCCCCCTTCTGCCATCTCTCCTCAAGCTGCAACAGATGTTTGGAAAGACATTCCCGGGGCTGGAGGCGCTCACAGAAGGTGCTGTGGGCACCGGCCGCCTCGCACGGCCCCCAAGCTGCATCATTCATCCTGAGAGGTGCCAGCTAGGCTTGACAGATTCATCTGTAAGAGCTTTGTAGTAGATGATGCAAACTGATGCAAAACATATGAGTGAAGCTGGCTTCATTTGCCACCTCTAATGGCAGCAAATGAGGGTAAGGGCAATGGGGGGGGGAGGAAACACAGTTCTGTGCCTCACAGAAACTGCTGCTTCTGCTGAAACAGTGATGGGTGCCCATACTCGGGGTGCTCAGCAGGAAAGCAGCAGAAGCAGAAGTGGAAGCACCCAAAAGCAAACACTTTTGCTTTCAAGTGGAAGGATGCAGCTAAATATTCCTCTGGCCAGGGCAGTGGTGGAGTCCCCATCCCTGGAGGGCTTTAAAGCCTCACAGAAACTGCCTCGTCCGCTGAAACAGTGATAGGTGCCCATCCTTGGGTGCTCAGCAGGAAATTAGCAGGAGCAGAAGTGGAAGCACCCAAAAGCAAACACTTTTGCCTCCAGGTGGAAGAATGCAGCTCTATTTCCCTCTGCCTAGGGCAGTGGTGGAGTCCCCATCCCTGGAGGGCTTTAAAAGCCTCACAGAAACTGCCTCTTCTGCTGAAACAGTGATGGTGCCCATCCTTGGGGTGCTCAGCAGGAAACTAGCAGGAGGAGAAGTGGAAGCACCCAAAAAGCAAACACTTTTGCCTCCAAGTGGAAGGATGCAGCTAAATATTCCTCTGGCCAGGCAGTGGTGGAGTCCCCATCCTGGAGGGCTTTAAAAGCCTCACAGAAAACTGCTTTCTGCTGAAACAGTGATGGGTGCCCATCCTTGCTGTTGCTCAGCAGGAAACTAGCAGAAGGAGAATGGAAGCACCAAAAGCAAACACTTTTGCCTCCAGGTGGAAGAATGCAGCTCTATTTCCCTCTGCCTAGGGCAGTGGTGGAGTCCCCATCCCTGGAGGGCTTTAAAAGCCTCACAGAAACTGCCTCATTTGCTGAAACAGTGATAGGTGCCCATCCTTGCTGTGTTCAGCAGGAAACTAGCAGGAGGAGAAGTGGAAGCACCCAAAAGCAAACACTTTTGCTTTCAAGTGGAAGGATGAAGCTAAATATTCCTTTGCCAGGACAGTGGTGGAGTCCCCTCCCGGGAGAGGCCTCACATTAAACTGCTCATTCAGAAACTTGCTGAAATTGCTGAAACAGTGATAGGTGCCCATCCTTGCTGTGCTCAGCAGGAAACTAGCAGAAGGAGAAGTGGAAGCACCCAAAAGCAAACACTTTTGCTTTCAAGTGGAAGGATGCAGCTAAATATTCCTCTGGCCAGGGCAGTGGTGGAGTCCCCATCCCTGGAGGGCTTTAAAAGCCTCACAGAAACTGCCTCTTCTGCTGAAACAGTGATGGGTGCCCATCCTTGGGGTGCTCAGCAGGAAACTAGCAGAGGAGAAGTGGAAGCACCCAAAAGCAAACACTTTTGCCTCCAGGTGGAAGAATGCAGCTCTATTTCCCTCTGCTTAGGGCAGTGGTGGAGTCCCCATCCCAGGAGGGCTTTAAAAGCCATGTGGATGTGGTGCTGAGGGCCGTGGTTTAGTGGTGACCTGGCAGTGCTGGGCTCATGGTTGGACTTAATGTGCTTCAAAGTCTTTTCCAACCAAACTGATTCTATTCTGTAATTCTCTGTTGCAGCCATGCCCTGTGCATGCAGGAGGACTGGTTTTGCTCTGGGGTTGGCATACAAAGGTGGCATCTTCCAGTGCATCCAGCACTCTGTCACATTTCCCTACGTCAGTCCACATATCCATTCAGTTGGCACCATATCAAACTAGTGCTGGTTACCTGCACATTCTTCCTTATAATACCATCTTTGTGCTTTAGAGCATAAAGTGAGTGAGGCATTCAGCTTTCCCAAGAGCTATGGGTCCAGGCTGTCTGTAGGCTTGGGTGAGCTGTTCTGCATTCATTATACCTGGTTCATAGCCGGCCTGAAATGCCAGGACTAGGGAGCCAGTCTTTATTTCACTCCAAATGGGGATTTCAGCCACTGAGTTTGGACCAAATCATCCTTATTTAGTCAAGAACAGTGAAGAAAGAGACTATTGCACTTTCCCCCTCTTTCCCCTTGCTGGTGTTATCCAAGAGGTGGGATCCAGACACCCTGGGTTGCTCCCCCACAATACAGTGACCAAGGCACCCCTTTACCAGCTGCCCCATCCTGTTGTGTCCTGCTGAGCTCTGGGCTGTGGAATAAAGCTGTCAGCTCTGCCCAAGCATCCCCTTTGTCTGAAATTCTGCTTCCTGGGAATTGCAGCAGGAGGCTTGGATGACTGACAGGCTGACCTGCAGGGAAGGAGGGCTGGGGAAGTGAAAATCCCCAGAAAAAGGAGACTTTTATCCCTTCCTCCCTTTAGATCTGTGGATGATGGATCCCGTGGCTGCAGTCCCACGATTCTTATGTTCTCTTCAGAGCAAGCTGCTCTTCCAAAGCAGGTCCTGTTGCACTCAACTCAAGCCAGGAGCAAGGAGAGGCAAATGTGTGACCCTGCTCCAGTCTGAAGCAGACACTGAGTGCTTTGGGGGAGCTTCAGTCAGCTGGGCAGCCTGTAGTGCAGCTGCATCAGGGGGACAATTTCATCTTGAGAGCCCAACGCCGTTGCTTTTTCTCTTGGTTGTCAACATGCTCATGGGGTTTGTGCCTTTTGGGCCTCTCTGGCTCAGTCCAGACACAGCTGCAACACTTGGTCACCTAAGGCTGGCTGGAAGGCTGCAGTGTGCTTGCTCCTCAGCTACACAAGGTTGTTCTGATACCTCCTGAGCTAAAGCCCTCAGGTAGAGGCAATTTCAACGCTGCCTCCTGCAGCAAGTTAAAGAAAGCAGGAGCTCCCTTTGGAGCTGTCCTGCTCTGAGGCCTCACTGCTTTTTCCCTCTGACCAGTAAAAGAAAATGGCAGATCTGGGAATCCTTTTGAGAATGGAAGATGTCTGCCTTCAGCCAAAAGAATGACACAACCAGAGCTCAAAGTTCTTCCTCCCCCTGGGGCTGAGCTGCTGCCTCCTATCCCAGTTCACAGAGGAAGGTGCAGCAGTGCTACAGCATTTCCCAGATCCCAGGGACAATGCAGGGGGGAAAGTCACACTAAGAGTAGCCAAAAATCAGACTCTCATCCTCCCATTACCCAAGTGCTCTGTGGAGCAGCCTGGGGAATATGTGGGAACAGCACAGAGGACTTTGGTCAGGGCTTGGACAGAGGGCTCCCAAGCTCAGGACATCTCAGCTGTCCTGAGCTGAGCATGGGTTATCCTTTCAGACAGTGATCATAGAATCATAGAATCAATAAGGTTGGAAGAGACCTCAGAGATCATCAAGTCCAACCTGTCACCCAACACCTCATGACTACTAAACCATGGCATCAAGTGCTACATCCAATCCCCTCTTGAACACCTCCAGGGATGGGGACTCCACCACCTCCCAGCACATTCCAATGGCGAATTACTCTTTCTGGGAAGAACTTTCTCCTCACCTCCAGCCTGAACTTCCCCTGGAGCAGCTTGAGACTGTGTCCTCTTGTTCTGGTGCTGGTTGCCTGGGAGAAGAGACCAACCCCCTCCTGGCTACAACCTCCCTTCAGGGAGTTGGAGAGAGCAAGAAGGTCTCCCCTGAGCCTCCTCTTCTCCAGGCTAAGCAACCCCAGCTCCCTCAGCCTCTCCTCCCAGGGCTGTGCTCCAGACCCCTCCCCAGGCTCGTTGCCCTTCTCTGGACACGTTCAAGTGTGATGATGAAGCCTTTGAGGAAACTGGTGCTGGCTCCCACTTAGGGTCTAATTTAATGAGCAGCCTCCAACTGACTGCAATGGGTCTGGACTTTATTACAAGCAAGAATTCCAGGTCTGGATCTAATACAATTGTCTTCAGAGAATTTAAATTTGAAGTTTGTCTCAGGGAGAGACAAGTGGATGCAGAAAGTCAGTTCAGCTGACTCTTTCCAGCATGGACATTCAACCAAGCCTGTTCCTGCCAGCCCCATCACACCTCACTGCCTCTGCGGTCCTGGGCAGAGCTGCTCATCCCTAAACTCACAGGTCCCAGTAAGGAAACCAGCCAAAAGACCAAACTCCCATCCTGCCACCAGCATCCCCTGCCTTTCCATGGCTCACCAGCACCCACAGCATCCCAGTTTCACACCACTGTCATGGATGGAGTTCATCCTAGAAGAACACAAGGATCACACAATCATAGAATTGTCAGGGCTGGAAGGGACCTCAAGTCTCAGCCAGTTCCAACCCCCCTGCCATGGGCAGGGACACCTCACACTGCAGCAGGTTGCTCACAGCCACAGCCAGCCTGGCTGCAAACACCTCCAGGCAGGAGGCTGCCACCACCTCCCGGGCAGCCTGTGCCAGGCTCTCACCACCCTCCTGGGCAACAACTTCTTCCTCACATCCAATTTCAATCTACCCATTTCTAGTTTTGTTCCCATCCCCCCCAGTCCTATCCCTCCCTGACACCCTCACAAGTCCCTCCCCAGCCTTCTTGGAGCCCCCTTCAGATGCTGGAAGGCCGCAATTAGGTCTCCTCGGAGCCTTCTCTTCTCCAGCCTGAACAGCCCCAACTCTCTCCATGTGTCTTCAAGGATGACCAAAAGATGAGCCTGGGGGAGGGAAGACTTCTGTGCCTCACCCTAATTGGCCACGTGGCCGAAGCGGCAGCCCCTGGCTGCCTGCGCTTCCCAGGCTCAACTTCCCCACCGCGATTTCACGGCGAAGCTGCACCTTTCTGATTAGCCTCCCCCCCCCCCCCCCCCCCCCAGCAGGAGCACTCTCTCAATAACACAGACATCTGCCCTCAGGACTAACCTTTCTGGAAGCTGCCTCAACAAAGTAATGCTATTAAAAATATCCATCTGTGCTTAAAGATAAACAAAGCATTAATAGACCCAAACTGCGGCTTAGCTTATATTAGAGTCGGCTCTAAGGACGTTGCACATCTGTTGGGATGTGGTTCCCACCCTGGCCCAGCTCTCTCCTGCCTTTTGGAAATATCTTTGCACCAAAGAAATTAAAAAGACAGGAAAAACACCCCCTGAATGTCTCTGTGCGTGTGTGTGTCTCTCTGTGTGTGTGTGTGTGTGTTTTCCCTGGGAGCCCTCAGCCTGCGTCACGCTTGCGACTGGCCCTGCTCGGCAGCCCTGAGCCGCCCTGCTGGCAGAGGCCTTGGGGACTAGGGGGGGGCTGTAACCTAAACATCATTGTACTTCCAACTAAATCATAGAATCATAGAATCAGTCAGGGTTGGAAGGGACCACAAGGATCAGCTAGGTCCAACCCCCCTGCCATGGGCAGGGACACCCCACACTAGATCAGGCTGGCCAGAGCCTCATCCAGCCTGGGCTTAAACACCTCCAGGGACAGGCCTCAACCACCTCCCTGCACACCCATTCCGGGCTTCACCACTCTCATGGGGAAGAACTTCCTCCTCCCTCCAGCCTGAATCTCCCCACCTCCAGCTTCATTCCATTCCCCTAGTCCTAGCACTACCTGAGATCTGAGAGGTCCCTCTCCAGCCTTCTTGTAGCCCCCTTCAGATACTGGAAGGCCACAATGAGGTCACCTGGGAGCCTTCTCTTCTCCAGACTGAACAGCCCCAACTCCTTCAGTCTGTCCTCACAGGAGAGGTGCTCCAGCCCTCTGCTCATCCTCATGGCCCTTCTCTGGACACCTTCCAGCACCTCCAGATCCCTCTTGGAATAGGGGCTCCAGAAGTGGCTGCAGTACTCCAGGTGGGGTCTCAGCAGGGCTGAGCAGAGGGGGAGAATCCCCTCCCTTGCCCTGCTGGCCACACTTCTCCTGCTGCAGCCCAGGATCTGATTGGCTTTCTGGGCTGCAAGTGCACACTGAGAGCTCCTGTTGGGATCAGGATGTAATTCTGCCTTTCCCCTTTCCTGTGCCTCCTGTCCACATGTGTGCAGCATGGGAACAGCAGTCACTGCCTGTCCTCCAACCCAAGGGGAAGCTCAGCTGAGGAGCGATGAATGCTCTCATCCTGCCATGCTTTTGGAGCTGGGGCTGAAAAAACAAACCACAAGTATCTCCATCCTGGTTGCTGGCCTCCTGGAGGAACAGCTGCTTCATCAGAACCCCCAGTGCTAATCACAGCCAAATACCACAGAGAGCCAAATAAGGAGTGGGGACACCCTGGACTGTAGCAGGTTGCTCAGTGCCTGTGCCATCAGAGGACAAGTGG
>CM026895.1:20451328-20474602 GCA_015227895.2 Colaptes auratus
GCTGTGCTCCAGACCCCTCACCAACTTCATTGCCCTTCTCTGGACACTTCCCAGCAAGTCAGCCTCCTTCCTAAACTGAGGGCCCAGAACTGGACAACAGGACTCAAGGTGTGGCCTAACCATGCAGTGTACAGGGGCACAATGACTTCCCTGCTCCTGCTGGCCTCACTGTTCACTTGATGCAGGTCGAGATGCCATTGGCCCTCTTGCTGCCTGGGCACACTGCAGCTCATGTTCAGCCTACCATCACCGCACCCCAGGTCCCTTTCTGCCTGGCTGCTCTCCAGCCACTCTGAGCCCCAGCCTGTAGCACTGCATGGGGTGGTTGTGCCAAAGTGCAGAACCCAGGCACTTGGGTGTGTTCAATCTCATGCTGTTGGACTCTGTCCATCTGTCCAGCCTGTCGAGTCCCTCTGCAAAGCCTCTCTACCCCCCAGCAGATCAACTCCTGCCCCCAGCTTGGTGTCATCTCGCAAATGTTACTGATGATGGACCTAATGCTTGCCCTGGGAGGCTGGAGTAGATATTGGCATTGGTACCTCTTTGTTTAAAGATGAATTGATCATTGTATATCAGAGGATATTATCTGGTGCTGTGGAAGCTATGGAGGAGGAAGTAGTTTAGTTGAGAAGCATTCTTCACGCTTAAGTTAACATTATGATGCAGCTGTGAGTTGAAAAGCTGCTTTTGTAGTGCCTTGTCCAACTTGGAAAGCTTTTTGGACGTGAATTGGGTGTTTGAATTCAGGCCAAGTCATTCGTGTCGTTGGAGGAAGTCGTTCATAGATTCATAGAAGGGTTTGGGTTGCAAGGGGCCTTAGAAGATCATCCAGTTCCAACCCCCCTGCCATGGACAGGGATACCTCCTACTATACCAGGTTGCTCCAGGCCTCATCCAGCCTGACCTGAAACACCTCCAGGGAGGGGGCATCCACAGCCTTTCTGGGCACCCTCTTCCAGTGTCTCAACACCCTCACTCTAAAAGAATTTCTTCCTAATCTCCAGTCTAAATCTGCCCTCCTCAGCCTCAATCCGTTCCCTCCCTCATCCCTGTCACTACAAGCCCTATAAAAAGTCCCTTCCCACTCTCCTGTAGCCCCATGCAGATACTGGAAGGCGCTGTAAGGTCTCCCTGGAGCCTTCTTTTCTCCAGCTGAACAGCCCCGCTCTCCCAGCCGTCCCCCAGGGGAGGTTCTTCAGCCCTCTGATCATTTTTGTTGTCCTGACAGTTAGACTGATGTATCAATAACATTGCTGCTGTGAATCTGAAATGCACAGAAATCTCTTCTTACCTCTTCATCTCAACATTTCTCTTTAGTATGTAACACGGTGCAACAGAGACCTCAGCCAACGAGCCAAGCCCAGTCCGATTCAGTCGCCCCTCCTGTTCGTGAGCTTCGACTGGATCAAGAAAAAAGGTTATCCACCAGATTAGACCAGTTTCACCTGTGTATCAACCTTTGTCTGAGCCATCAGGAGGAGTGAGTTGAGAGAAATGAATCCAGCTGCAGAGCTGAAGAGCTTGTCCCAGCAGTAAGAGCAGAGCCCAAAGAGGAGAGGCAGTGGAAAGAAATGAAGCTGCGGCTGGAGGACCTCCGGGAATTTTGGCACGCTTGTCCAAAATTAAGCTCACAGGTACTGCTGTCATTTTTTCACTCCTCTGCATCTCTTTCATAGCCAGAGTTTCTTTAGATTCACAGATTGGTTTGAGTTGGAAGGGACCCTCAAAGTCCTCTTGTCCAACCCCACCCCTGCAGTCAGCAGAGACACCTCCAATTAGATCAGCAGCCCAGGGCCCACATTGAGTCTGATCTTGATGTCTCCAGGGACAGGGCCTTGAGCACATCCCTGAGCAACCAGTTTCCATTATTTCACCACCACTCCATTGTGCAAAACTTAGAAACATAGAAGCAATAAGTTGGAAAAGACCTCAAAGATCATCAAATTCAACCTATCACCCAACACCTCATGACTACTAAACTATGGCTCCAAGTGCCATGTCCAGTCCCCTCTTGAACACCTCTAGGGATGGGACTCCACCACCACTCCTGGGCAGCATATTCCAGTGGCCAGTTATGCCTTCTGTGAAGAACTTTCTCCTCACCTCCAGCCTAAACTTCCCCTGGTGCAGCTTAAGACTGTGTCCTCGTTGTTCTGGTGCTGCTTGCCTGGACAAGAACCAACCCCCCAGCTTCCTCCTAATGTCTAGCCTAAATCTACCCTGCTCCAATTTCAAACCACCACCCTTCATTCTGTCACTACAAGCCCTTCTAAACAGTCCTTCCCCTGCATATTGAGATGCAGTTATAAGATCTCCCCAGAGCCTTCTCTTCTCCAGATGTTAATGTGTAGGTTTTTGTGTGATATTCCCACTTCACTGATACAAACTACTTGGGTCAATTCCTCATATCTGTGCAGGAAACAGTTGTTTTATGGAAGCATTTGTCTCCTATTACATTTGCTTTAAAACAGTGAGGAGGAGCTCATGTCATGTGGCCAGCTAGCTTTTGGATGTCATTAGGAAGCTTTAGTACAAAAAAAATCCAGTGGAAAGTGGTTAGGAAGTGAATTTACAGGCATTGTATTAAGACAGATGGGAACCTACTGGAGGGAGTCCATTGGAGAGCTGTGAGATGATTAACAGACTGGAACATCTCTCCTGTGAAGAAAGACTTGAGAGACCTGGGCCTGTTTAGACTGGAGAAGGCTGAGAGGGGATCTTACTAATGCCTATAAATAACTGGAGGATGGATGTCAAGATGATGGTGCCCAGTAATAGGACAAGGCACAGGAAGTTCCACTTCAGCATGAGAGTAATATGATGTGAGGGTGCTGGACCCCTGGAACAACTGTGCAGAGAGGTCTGGAGTCTCCTCTGGAGGTTTTCAGAACCCACCTGCATGTGTTGCTGTGTGACCTGCCCTAGGTGATCCTGCTTTGGCAGGTGGGTTGGACTTGATCTCTGGAGGTCCCTTCCAAGCCCTAACATTCTGTGATTCTGTTTAAAGTCATTTTGCTTAAGTTTACCAAAGTTCTGTCTTATTTACTTACTTTTCACTTGGAAATCAGTATTTAAAATAGCACCAAAAGATAGTCTGAGTAATTCCTACCTTAGAGAGAAAATGCTTGGGCATCACCAATTAAGTTTTCTAAAACAAGGTAAAATTTACTTGTTCTAGTTAATGAAAGCATGTTTCTTCTCAAACCAGCAGTTGCTTTGTAGCCTAATTGCATTTTCCCTGTTCTGATAGTGATGTTTAATGACTATAAATTACTTCTTTGCCAATAGGTAGTGCTAGATATGCTTTTATGTCTAAGGAAGCTCAAATGATCTGACCAGAGCCTTACGTCTTGTCTGTACCAGGGCCAAGAACAGAGAGATCATTTTTTAAGTCCCTGCTGTGGTGCTCTTTCCAGGGGGTGAAATAAATTCCTGATAATAAAACTGTTGTCCTCTGCCATAATGTGGTAAAAATCCTGATTTCAGTCTTTCTCCTAACACTTTCTGTCTTGCAGTAGGTATTGTTTGGTTCTCCTTGGAAAAACTGTACTGGCCACACCTGGTGGACAATGGTCAGTTGAAGCTTTCTCTAACAAAAAGCTTTCTAGATCTCAGTGGTGGTGAGGCAGTGCCATAGATTTATGGAGTGGTTGGGTTGGAAGGGACTATAAAGATCATCTAGTTCCACCCCCTGGCATGGACATGGATACCTTCCTCTAGATCAGGTTGCTCAAGAACCCATCCAACCTTGAACACCTCCAGGGTGGGGCATCCACAGCCCCCCTGGGCAGCCTGTTCCAGTGTCTCACCACCCTCACTGTAACGAATTTCTTCCTAATCTTCAGTCTAATTCTGCCCTCCTCAAGCTTCAATCCATTCCCCTTGTCTTGTCCCTACAAGCCCTTGTATTAAGTCCCTTCCCAGCTCTCCTGTAGCCCTCTTCAGGTAGTGGAAGACTGCTCTCAGGTCTGCCTGGATCCTTCTCTTCTCTGGACTGAGCAGCCCAAGTTCTCTCAGCCCATCCATAGGGGAGGTTCTCTACCCCTCTGATCACCTTCATGGCCTCCTCTGAACCTGCTCCAGCATCTCCATGTCCTCCTTGTGCTGGGGTCCCCAGAACTGGATGCAGTACTGCAGGTGAGATCTCAGGAGAGTGGAGCAGAGGGGCAGAATCACCTCCCTTGTCCTGTTTTGGACCTGGCAAGACTTAATGTTCTCTGAATGTCCAAATGCCCTTCCTTACAATTTAAAAATAAAAACTCAAGACATTCTGTTGTGCTGGTACAGAGTTGGTTTGTAGACTTGAGGGAAGCAAAGCCTATCATGGATGCTTTGCTGTGTCACTTCTATGCCTTAACCTTAGTAAATTCCAAATCTAGGTGTAAATAAACTCTCCCCAGGGGAAGTTTAGGCTGGAGGTGAGGAGAAAGTTCTTCCCAGACAGAGTTGTTAGCTGTTGGGATGTGCTGCCCAGAAGGTGGTGGAGTCCCTGTCCCTGGAGGTTTCACAAAAGGCTTGGATGTGGAGCCATGGTTTAGCTGTCAGGAGGTGTTAGGTAATAGGTTGGACTTGATCTCTGAGGTCTTTTCCAACCTGGTTGATTCTATGATTCTAAAAGAGAACCTCCAAAAAGTTGTAGAAACAGCAGCTCTGATGCCAGACACAAAAAAATACCACAGAAAGTACTTTTCTCCAGTAAAAAGATATTCTTCTATCTTACTGGAGTTCTTGAAACTTTCATTTTGAGGAGCACCAGCAAGAGTCAGATGTGTGACTAGCACTGAGGTCACACCTAAGAAATACCAGCAAGCATAAGAACATGTATTTCAAGTGCTTAAAATGACAGTTCTCCCCAGCACATCCAGCATTTATCAGATAATTGTCCTTGCCAGATAATTGTCCTTTTGTGCCAGGCACAACCTTGTCTCTTGCCTCTGTCTTCCTGCATAGTTCAGCTCTTGGCTTTTTGTCCCCCCTATGCTGTTCAGTATTAGTAATACTTTGCTTCTGCTGGGGCCCACTGCTGATACCTCGCAAGTGGTATATGAGTAATTAGCTCTCCTGGCATGTCCTTAATGAGGTGATTTTCTTTAAGTGCTCTTTTATGTGAAGTCAAAGCTGTGCTAGTTACTGAGGTAGATTGCATTAAAAAAAAATATCTCCAGAGATCCAGAAATGTTATTAAAAGTTAAAATGCCAACCAAAGTGACCAGACAGAGAGAGAACATGAACTGTTGCCTTCCAGTGTCTAAAGGGGGCTACAGAAAGCTGGGGAGGGACTTTTGAGTGTCAGGGAGTGATAGGACTGGGGGGAATGGGAAAAAACTAGAAGAGGGTAGATCAGATTGGATGTTAGGAAGAAGTTGTTGCCCATGAGGGTGGTGAGAGCCTGGCACAGGTTGCCCAGGGAGGTGGTGGCAGCCTCCTGCCTGGAGGTGTTTGCAGCCAGGCTGGCTGTGGCTGTGAGCAACCTGATGTAGTGTGAAGTGTCCCTGGCCGTGGCAGGGGGCTTGGAACTGGCTGATCCTTGAGGTCCCTTCCAACCCTAGGAATTCAATGATTCTGTTTGGTGGGGAGATTTGAAGTAGAAAGTGCAAAAGAATAAGCTGTGTGAGGGCAGGTTTGTGGGAGAGGAGTTGCGTTGTTCTGTTTTGGCTGTAGGACGGTGTAGGAGATGAGTAGGGACAATCCTGGGTGTAGTGTATGGAGCAAAGAAAGAGAATTAGCTTTTTTTTTTTCCCCAACTGGTAAAATCATTTAGAGAGCTCTATCTGTGAAGAGTGTGGTGGTGTAGCTCTTTGATTTTTCATTATCATGAAGAGCAAAAATAAATCCTCTGAGGTCCGTTTTTCAGTTCCAAACGGCACACAACTCGAGTCCCTTCACCCATGACGTTCTGCTAGATCTCATATCCTGTGTGGGGCTTTTTGGCAGGCTCTTTATTTATACTTTTTAGAGTATGAAATAATAAAAAAACAAACTCTGCATTATGCTAAAATGGGACTTCCTTATGCCCTTTTCTCTTCCCGCTGCTGAAGTGAAGAGAATGTTTGTTTGTGTTCTGAACTGTAATTCACCTTTGGAAGGAAATGAGTTTAGCTATTACCATACCCTCCTGCTTCGTGTAAACTTCAGCTCTGGTGACTCTTGCCATTACAAGCTCTGCCTTCCCAACGGAAAAGATTGCTGTTTATATTCTTTTGCCATGAAAACAATTAGGGAACTTCTAATTACTTGTTGCAGAGTCTTACCTTTTTCGGGTTCAGTTTCATCCTTTCACAGAATCGCCAAGGTTGGAAGAGACCTCAAAGATCATCCAGTCCAACCCATCACCACAGACCTCATGACTAAGCCATGGCACCAAGTGCCACATCCAATCCCCTCTTGAACACCTCCAGGAATGGGGACTCTACCACCTCCCTGGGCAGCACATTCCAATGGCTAACAACTCTCTCTGGGAAGAACTTTCTCACCTCCAGCCTAAACTTCCCCTGGCACAGCTTGAGACTGTGTCCTCTTGTTCTGGTGCTGGGTGCCTGGGAGAAGAGACCAACCCCCACCTGGCTACAACCTCCCTTCAGGTAGTTGTAGGGAGCAAGAAGGTCTCCCCTGAGCCTCCTCTTCTCCAGGCTAAACAACCCCAGCTCCCTCAGCCTCTCCTCACAGGGCTGTGCTCAAGGCCTCTCCCCAGCCTCGTTGCCCTTCTCTGGACACATTCAGGAGTCTCAATGTCCTTCTTAAATTGAGGGACCCAGAACTGGACACAGGACTCAAGGTGTGGCCTAACCAGTGCTGAGTACAGGGCACAATGACTTCCCTGCTCCTGCTGGCCACACTATTCATGATGCAGGCCGGGATGCCATTGGCCTTCTTGGCCACTTGGGCACACCCCTGGTTCATGTTTAGGTGGCTGTCAATCAGCACCCCCAGGTCCCTTTCTACCTGGCTGCTCTCCAGCCACTCTGAGCCCAGCTTGTAGCTCTGCATGGGGTTGTTGTGGCCGAAGTGCAGCACCTGGCACTTTGTAGTGAGTGTCTTGTGTTGCACGCTGTCTGACCAGCTGTGTCTTCCCATCCACTGACACTTGGAGCACTACTGCAGCTCTGATAGGTTTTCAGAGTTAGAAATGTTAACTGTTACCAACCCCATCCTAAAGTTTGTGTAACTCAAAATAGGTCTACAACTCCCTGAAGGAGGTTGTAGCCAGGAGGGGTTGGTCTCTTCTCCCAGGCAACCAGCACCAGAACAAGAGGACACAGTCTCAAACTGTACCAGGGAAAGTTTAGGCTGGAGGTGAGGAGAAAGTTCTTCACAGAGAGTATTGTTGGCCATTGGGATGTGCTGCCCAGGGAGGTGGTGGAGTCCCCATCCCTGGAGGTGTTCAAGAGGGGATTGGACGTGGCACTTGGTGCCATGGTTTCGTAGTCATGAGGTCTGTGGTGACAGTTTGGACTTGATGATCTCTGAGATCTCTTCCAACCTTATTGATTCTGTGATCTTTAAGGTCCCTTCCAGCCCTGACAATTCTATGATTCTAAGTTATTTCTAATAGGAGGGAATTCTGATTATAAATCAAACATTGAGAAGTTCAGGTTGTCTCAGCTTCTTACATTTTACCTCAAGCTTACATCCAAGTAATGTTTCACTAAGTAACCACAGATGGAAATGAAGATAGCTGTGTGCAAAACCACAGGGGAGTTAAACTGGAAAGTTTAACTTGGGGAAGTGTGACAAAGGCATGAGAGAAAAATGCTGAGTGTTCTCATTAGGCATTTCTCTGTGATCTGCAAAAGTTTTCTCACCATTGTTCCTGTAATCAGAGTTGTCTTGCATGTTGGTCTTTGGTGAGGACAGCCAGCACTTGTCTGAGAAGTGAATCCGTCAGTGAGGCTCGGATGTAAACTTAACAGCTCACTTCTAAACAGATGGACAATTTTTGCTCTAACTTAAAAGCCTATCATGGAGGGGGCTGTGGCTTTAGTCTGTCTCTGCAGTGCCTGGTAGCATTGAGTCCTGACTGCAGGCTGCCCTAACACAGATCTCCTTCAGAAAGTCATACTGGAGCCTGTATGTTTCAAACATGGATCTAAGAAGGCCAGCTCTGGAACCCCCAGCACAAGGAGGACATTTTCTTGTTGGAGAGGGTCCAGAGGAGGCCACAACAATGATGTGAGGGCTGGAACCCCTGTGGGCTCCTCATAGGGAGGTGCTCCATCCCTTGCATCGTGGTTGTGGCTGCTTCTAGATCCGTTCCAGCAGGTCTGTGCCTCTCCTGTTCTGAAGGAACCTGTCTTGTTTGCCAAAAATGGCTGGAATTTGTTGGATGTATTGCTCACATAGGGATTTGTCTCTGTGCTGAAGAATTGTTGAACTGGGAATCAGAAGCCTGGGGGATTTGCTACTGTCTTAGGATGTGATTGGGAGCATCCTGCTGCATCTGTGTGTGTTGTGTACGTGTAAAACAAGGACGTTGGCTGTCCAGTGTTGTGTAATGGCTCTTTGAGTGCTTCCAAGCCTCATGGAGCAACAAATAAAGTGCCTGTATTGTGCTTGTGGGCTAAAAACCTGGGAACAACCACTCTAGTAAAAAAAAAAAAGTCCATTTGGTTTACTGGAGGTCCAGTCTGGTTTCACTTCTTTCTGGCATAATGACATTTATTGGGGCATTTGTTTTTTAAATGGTAGCTTTAATATAGCCAGACACTTTGTCAGTGGTTCATCAGTATGTATTGTTTAGGTTGTTGCTAGCCTGCATTTATTCTTGATTCTAAATATGTTTCATACTCCTTTTAAAGTAGTTCTCTTTTGTGAGTCTTAAAGAGGAGCTATTATCCTATCAGAGAAGCAAAGCTTCATAGCAGCAGCTTTCTGGGAATGTGTTTGCCACGCTACAAGGAAAGCTAATGAAGTAAAAATAAACTATTACTGCAGTTTAGTTTTTGCAGAGCATTTACAAATTGTTCAATGGTCAAAAAGAGATTATCTGCTCTGCTCCTAAGAGTGCACTTGGATTTTAGAGGGTGTGATGCAAAGGCTTGTTGTAAATCCTGCAAACACAACTGCAAAGCAGCCATGTCCTGGGATACATCCAAAACAGTGTGACCAGCAGGAGGAGGGAGGTGATTCTCTGCCACCAGTCTGCTCTGGTGAGCCCCCACCTGGAGAACTGCATCCAGTTCTGGTGCCCCCAGCATAACAGGGACATTGAACTGTTGGAGTGGGTCCTGATAAGGGCAGGAAGATGACCAGATGGCTGGATTGCCTCCCCTATGGGAACAGGCTGAGAGAACTGGGACTGTTCAGCCTGGAGAAGGCTCTGGGGAGACATTAGAGCAGCCTTCCAGTACCTGAAAGGGGCTACAGGAGAACTGGGAAGGGACTTCATATGAGGGCATGTAGTGACAAGACAAGGGGATTGAAGCTTGAGGACTTCATATGAGGGCATGTAGTGACAAGACAAGGGGATTGAAGCTTGAGGAGGGCAGAATTAGACTGAAGTTTAGGAAGAAATTCTTTAGAGTGAGGGTGGTGAGGCACTGGAACAAGTTGCCCAGGGGGGCTGTGGATGCCTCTCCCTGGAGGTATACAAGGTCAGGTTGGATGGGGTCTTGAGCAAGCTGGGCTGGTGGGTGGTGTCCCTGCCCATGGCAGGAGGTGGAACTAGATGATCTTTAAAGTCCCTTCCAACCCAACCATTCTATAAGTCTATGAAATTATTGTCCCAAATTCAAGTTTGCTTCAGGAGTCTGGCCTTCTGTAGAGTGCAGGTTGTAATCTGCAGCAAACCTTAGCTATTCCCATCCCCAACCACATCTAAGTGTGGAAAGGAGACAGTGGTCAGTTGTGTAGCACCAGTAGTGATGATTGGCTTTCCATTTGGCTTTCCAGAAACCAGAGTGTGAAAAGTGGAAGGAAAAATCCTGCAGCTTTTGGAAGGCTTGTGGTCTTTAAGGATCTCTAATAAAACTCTGAGAGAGTTTCTCAAATTCAAGTAGAATGCTTTTGTCCTTCCCTGTGTACTGATGTGTCACAGTACAGGAGTAGAAAGGGAATGTAAAGCTTGAATTGGTTTGCTTTGGCTTTCTAGGCTTTGATTTTGGCTTGGCCACTTTTTAATAGGGGGCAAATAAAATTGGCAAAGTATTTGCATACTAGAAGTACAATCCAGGCTTTCTAAAGGCAGATCACATTGCAGTGAAGCTGAAGGGGAATGTGAAGAACACACTGTAGAGTTTTGGAATGTTGTCATTTTTTCATGCTGGAAGCATCAGTCTCTGTCTGTGCCACTAACCTCTTAGCACTTTTCTTTTTCAATTAGATTGAAATGGGAGAAATGTCCCCTGTTAATTTTTGTTAAAGCTAAGGATGTTTAAAAGAGTGAAAACTAGGTTTAGGCTGAGATCATAAGTTTAAGTCCTGGCTTCTTTTTTGAAGAGCATATATAATGCCAACGTCTCAGCACAAATCTTGAAGGGATCAATCCCATCTATTATGCATAAGGTGAAGTTAATTTGGCCCCTAAAGCACTAAACTAACAGGGATTAAAAAACAAACAGAGTCAATGACCTCATTCCCTTGATGTGATCTCAATTAAATATACTTTTCCCTCCATGAAAGCAGAAGATTAAGTTATTGCTTCCAGAGGAAAAGAAAATAAACTCCCCAGTCCAAAGGGAAGGTTTTCTTATTGACTCTGAGCGTGGGGCACTTGAGTTGCGCTGGGCGATGAGAGGAGCGGGGGCTGCCGTGCGCTGCCCGGGCACTGAAAACACCTGCTCCTGTGGGCTGGGGGAGAGGATGGACCACAGCCTGCAGCCCTTTTAATGAGATCTTTGCTAAGTCACACCGAGATGAGTGGCTGAAATTAATCTGGAGAAATCAATGGGGACTTTAATTAGTGCTGTGGCTGTACAGGATTAGAATTTCTTTGAGGTCAGTGCGGCGGTAAGTTACACTGACTGTTTGCCAATCTGCTCCACCTTGCTTCTCCTCCAGTTGGTGTTTGCCCCCTAATAAATTGGTGTAAAGTGCTCTCTAAGATAAGTTTTAATTAAATTCTTGTCTAGAAGAGGTGTGATTTATTATGCAAAAAAAAAAAAAAAAATGAAGGTAACCACTCTCAGAAATGCAAACACCACTGTGTTGCCATCATCTTCTCCAGGCATTTTTAACTCTCTCAGCTCTAAACAAAGCCCTTCCTAACTATTGATTTGGGGGGGTATGTGTTTTACTAAGATGGATCCCAGAGTTTTGGAACCCAGGTGCTGTTGTGTTGGTGGAATAAATGGGGCCAAGTCTTTTAGAAGTGGTCGATATCTGCACATCTGTCCAGTGGGGTACGGAGTCTGGGGTTACTTCCCAGCTTCTCAAAGGGAAAAGGCTCCATTGTGGCTTCTTTCTGGTTTAGGAGGCTTCAGTGGGGAGCCTGGTGGAATCACAGCCAGGGACTTACCTTGGTATAGGGCAAGACCCACTCTAAGTGATCCTGCTCTCTAGCAGGGGCTTGGACTCAGTGATCTTTTGAGGTTCCTTCCAACCCCTAACATTCTGTGGGTTTTGTGTAACAGCCACTTGCACAACACCCTCTGAATGTAAGACTAAATAATTACTGTTTATAATAATATTATGAATATGATAATAATATTCAGCTGCCAACAGCTTTGAATACTTAGAGAAAAGTTTTGATGAGCAGCAAGTCTTCTTCACTGTCTCTGTGGGATTAAATCCTAAGGCTCTTATGCAGGCACAGTTCTTAAACTTGGCACTTTGCATGTGTGTCTGTGCTGGCAGGTCTCTGCCCTGACATTTAGGTTTTCATCTCCACTAACACTTCTTAGTAGATAATCCAGGTATTTTCAGTCAGCAAAGGTTATTTAGTTGTCATTTCACTTCAGACAAACAGGAGCTTCTGTAGCAATGGGGAAAGTGAGAGGGGCACAAAGATGAGCCAAGGGCTGGAGCACTTCTGCTCTGAGGATAGGTTGAGGGAGCTGGGGTTGTTCAGCCTGGAGGAGAGAAGACTCTGAAGGAACCTTTTAGCTGCCTTCCAGTTCCTGAAGGGATCCTACAGGAAAGCTGCAGAGGGACTTTTCATAAGGGTATCTAGAGATAGGACAAGGGGGAATGGTTTGAACCTGAGGGAAAGCAGGGTTAGACTGGATTTTAGGAAGAATTTCTTTAGCATGAGGATGGTGAGACTCTGGAATAAGCTGCCCAGGGAGGTTGTGGATGCCTCCTCCCCTGGGTGTTCAAGGCAGCTGGATGAAGCTTTGAGCAGCTGAGTCATGTCGAGAGGCATCCCTGCCCATGGTGGGGAGGTTGGAGTAGATGATCTCTAGGTCCCTTCCAACCTCAGCCATTCTGTGATCTTGATTAGGGCTAGCTGAGGTCTGAAACACATAATTACATGCAGATTATAATTTAAATAGTTCTTTTTAATAGCTATGAATTTCAGACTGTAAGGCCATGAGCAATATAGTCAGTGACTCTCTCTAGTATAAGAAACTGTTCCTACTGTTTCTTGCCAGAAGTGAAGTTATGAGACCCTATTATTTGGCTGAGTACAATATTAGGGTTGAGATTTGGGTGACTTCATTTTAAGGATGTGATTTGCAGTGCCCAAGTAAAGTTAGAATTTTGGATGACAAAATTGAAATGGATTTGTATGATTCCACTCAAATTCGGAGGCCTGTAAGAGCTGCTCTGCCCATGTGCTGATGTGGTTGTACCTTCTGCCTGAAGTGGCCATGTCAGATGGGAGCAGTGTGAGCAGGCACTTGTACAGTGGAGTCACTGCCTCCACCAGCTGTAGCCTACATGCCCTGGGTCTCTTTTTGACTCTTCACTGCTTCAGTTCCTGCTATCATTTGCTATAGTTCATATCTCATAGCATTTTACTGGTTTTCTTCCACATCAGACTCTGCAATGGCATATGAGTTACTGGAGCAATCACATCTCCTGTACATGTTGCATGAGGCAGTTTGATCCTGGAGCAAATCCATAAAACAGAGCACACAGAGGCCTAAGTTTTATTCTCACCTGCTCTGCTAATGTGCTGCTGCTGGGTTTCTGATTTCATCCCCGACAGTTCTCCTTCTCATCTTTGACTTCATGGGGAGTATTGGTATTAATTGTATGCAGTTCCTGGAGCTACTTTGATCCATACAAGTAACAAATTAATCTCTGCAAGATTTCCTATAGGGTTTACACCCCTTAACTCTTGTGGTGTGTGCAAAGGAGGCTGGATTTGGTCGATGCCTTGAACAACATCTCTCTTGTGTTGCAGCCCTGGTTGTCAGCACCGCGTCTGCTGGCTTTGCCATGGCCCCGGTCCCCTTCGACCTGACCTGTTTCCTGCTGGCCTCCCTTGGAACTGACTGGCATCCTGTGCTGCCAACTCCATCAACCAGGTCAGTCCATCTCTTCATCTGTACCACAAACTAGTGTCAGCCTGACTTCTGAAATGCTGCTGGGGAGTGTGACCGGATGGCTGGGAGTGCTGTGCTGTCAGCTGCCAGCTGAGCTCAGAGACCCTAAAACTGACACCACAAGAGCAATGTGGTGTCTGCCAGTTAAAGTAGAGTTGCTAGGCACAATGTGTTTATTCAGAATGGAGCTGATGAGGTTTTAAGCCTCCAATAATAATGTTTATCTTGATAATACCAAACCTGGCTCACTGCAAATGACATAGGAAGAACTGTGTAATTGGAGTGTAGAATAGTCCTGGGGCTCCAGCCTTACAGGTCTGGTTCCTTGGTTGTGTTATTGTATGACCTTGTCTCATCTGTCTGAAGTATCCCAGCATGGTGGGGTTGGAAGAGACCCCTGGAGATCACAGCTTGAGACTGTGTCCTCTTGTTCTGGTGCCGGGTGCCTGGGAGAAGAGACCAACCCCCTCCTGGCTACAACCTCTCTTCAGGGAGTTGTAGAGAGCAAGAAGGTCTCCCTGAGCCTCCTCTTCTCCACGCTGAACAACCCCAGCTCCCTCAGCCTCTCCTCACAGGGCTGTGCTCCAGACCCCTCCCCAGCCTCATTGCCCTTCTCTGGACACATTCAAGTGTCTCAATATTCTTCTTAAACTGAGGGGCCCAGAACTGGACACATGTTGAGATGCTGACCTGTGTACACTGACCTTCAAGGCAAGTGCTCTTACTGAGGAAAAGAAAGAAGCAGAGCTGCTAACAAAGCGAAGGAGCAGAGCTGTGGGCTGTGACCTTGTTTATCAATGGATCCTTTCAGTCCAGGAGTGTCCCTTTCCCCAGTGTCAGTGCAGGGTCTGTATTGGCTGGGAATTTTATTTTCCATGAGTGCTGTAAGCTTGGGATCTGTCTTGACCTTTGGGAAGGAGCACGTTTGACTTGGAACTTCCTTTATTGCTACTTTGCTCTGTCCATTGCTCCCCATACGCATCCTCTTCTCTGGCAGCTCATGACTCATGTTCCCCTCGCTGCTCCCTCTTATCCCTTGAGGACCTTTCTTACATGATAACCGTCCTTCCGCTTCCCAGATTGCTGTAAATCTCCCCATCTTTAAGGGCAACTCCTCTTTCCCACTCCTCACTTCCCTGATAAATCTGGGCTTCACCATTTACAGGCCTCAAATATGCCGTGGGAAGGTGAAGTGTTGATTGTGTTAAGATGCTTCCCCGTGATTTAGGACAGGATGTGAGGAGCCTGGGCCTGTGAAAGTGTAATTGAGATGCTGCAATATTTGTGGAAGTATTGATGCAAACTTTTAACTGTTCATATTCTGGGTTTTTGGGGTTTTCCCTCCCCCCCTTCTTTTTCCCCTTTTTTCCCTTTCCCTTGACCTCTTCACTTTAACAATCTGAGGCCAGTTTAGCCCCCTTGATTTAAGTTGAATTAACTCTTTGAGCTGAATTCAACTCTTTAAGTTAAATTAACTGCTAGGGAGGGAGCCAGGGCTATGCTGTGAACACACAGAGATCAAAAAGTCAGGGTTTGTGGTCTAAAATAATCTTTTAATTATGATTTCCTATCTCAATTTCAGAGGAGTAAACATTCCCCCTTCCCCCCCTTTAACTCAAACAGCTAGAAACTCACAAACGTTTGCTGGAGTGGAGATTCTTGTTCCTCTTTCAGGGTCATAGAATCACAGAATGGTTTGGATTGGGAGGGACCTTAAAGATCATCTAATTTTAAACCCCCTGCCATGGGCAGGGACACCTCCTACTAAACCAGGTTGCTCAAGGTCCCATCCAGCCTGACTCTGAACGACACTCCCAGAGTTGAAGCCTCCACAGATTCTCTGGGCAAGCTGTGCCAGTGCCTCACCATGCTCAAGGGGAAGAATTTCTTCCTAATGCCTAATCTAAATTGAACTGCTTCTAGTTTTAAGCCATTACCCCTTGTCACTCCATGTCTTTATAAAATGTTTCACTTCAGTTCTCCTGTAGCCTCCTTCATACACTGCAAGGTTTCTTTAAGGTCTCTCTGAAGCCTTCTCCTCTCTAGGCTAGACAACCCCAGCTCTCTTAGCCTGTCTTCATAGGAGAGGTGCTCCAGCCCTCTGATTGTCTTCTTTGTGGCTTCCTCTGGACCTGCCTCTAACAGTGCCAGTCCTTCTTGCACTGGCTGCCCCAGAGCTGGCCCCTAGCACGGCAGGGGAGGTCTCAGCAGAGAGCAGCCAGGGGCCGAATCCCCTCCCTGCCCTTGCTGCCTACGCTGCTGGGTCAGCCCAGGACGCAGCTGGCTGTGGGCTGGCAGTGCATGGTGCCACTCCTGCCCACTTTTCACCCACCCACACCCTCAGGTCATTCTCAGGCTCTCTATCCATTCTCTGGCCCAGCCTGCTTGTGCTTAATCAAAAAGCAGCAACACAGAACTGGTATAAATGTATTTTTCCATTGCTTATAGAAGTGAAAGCTGGGTATTTATCAACCAAGGGCATTTATTTCCAAACACCTTCCATAACCCCTTAAATTCTAAATGCTAGCTGTGCTTTCCAGGGCAGGTAGAAATAACATCATTTAAAGACAATTCTGTGAAACTGGATACTATTCATAAGAAGCTGATGATTTATTTTCATGTTTTTTGTTCAGAATGGGTTCACCAAAAGGTGTTTGTGTTTGAAAATATCCTGGAAACTACAGGCAGTGTGAGGATGAGGGAATGCTTAAAGCCTGAGGAGGGAAGATTTATCATAGTGTCAGTCAGGGTTGGAAGGGACCACAAGGATCAGCTAGTTCCAACCCCCCTGCCATGGGCAGGGACACCTCACACTAGAGCAGGCTGGCCAGAGCCTCATCCGCTGGTCTTAACACCTCCAGGGACGGGGTCTCAACCACCTCCCTGGACACCCATTCCAGGGCTTCACCCTCTCATGGGGAAGAACTTCCTCCTCACCTCCAGCCTGAATCTCCCCACCTCCAGCTTCATTCCATTCCCCCTAGTCCTATCACTACCTGATAGCCTGAGAGGTCCCTCTCCAGCCTTCTTGTAGGCCCCCTTCAGATACTGGAAGGCCACAATGAGGTCACCTGGGAGCCTTCTCTTCTCCAGACTGAACAGCCCCAACTCCTTCAGTCTGTCCTCACAGGAGAGGTGCCCCAGCCCTCTGATCATCCTCATGGCCCTGCTCTGGACACCTTCCAGCACCTCCAGCTCCCTCTTGTCATAGGGGCTCCAGAACTGGAGGCAGTACTCCAGGTGGGGTCTGACCAGAGCTGAGCAGAGGGGAAGAATCCCCTCCCTTGCCCTGCTGCCACACTTCTCCTGCTGCAGCCCAGGCTCTGATTGGCTTTTCCGGGCTGCAAGTGCACACTGAGAGCTCCTGTTGAGCTTCTCCTCCCCCAGCACCCCCAAGTCCCTCTCCTCAGGCTGCTCTCCAGCCAGTCCCTGCCCAGCCTGGATTTGTGCGGGTTGTCTCCCTCAGATGCAGGACCCTGCACTTGGTCTACACTGGAGATTACAAAGGAACTCTTTGCAGTGAGGTTGGTGAGACACTGAAACAGGTTGCTCAGGGAGGCTGTGGATGTTTCCTTCCTAGAGCTGTTCAAGACCAGGTTCGACGAGGCCTTGAGCAATCCAGTCTAGTGGGAGGTGTCCTGCCCATTGCAGAGGGGTTGGAACTTGATCATCTTTAAGGTCCCTTCCAACCCAAACCCTTCTACGAATCTATGAACAGTACTTGGGGCTTGATGAGAGGGAATTATGGAGCCCTGTTCTAAAACATTTGTGTAGAAATGTCAAGAAAGTATCCTGGAGTAATTGATGTCAGACAGTTTTGAGAGAAGCAGAGTCTCCAGGCTGGTGGAAAGTGTTATGAATTCTGGGATGTGCAGAGATAGCAGCAGGTCCCTGGGTTTTCCTGCGGAGCGCGCTGGGTCTGGGGGCTGGGAGGGAGTAAACTCCTGCTGGGAGGTGCCAAGTGAAAGATAGTGTTTGATTTCTCTGCTCCTCTCCCAGCAGCTCTGCCTCCACCTCACTTCTTTGTGTCACAATACTTCAGAGCTGTACTTCCCAAACCTCATCTAGCATTCTTGGGGCAGGCTAAGGCAGCGCTCCCTGGTTCTCTTCCACATCACGCACACTGCCTTATATCCTTCAGCCCTTCAGGACTGTACTACACATGTCAGCACGTTTCAGCCCACCTGCTAAAACTGCTTCCTCTCTTCTTTTTTCTCTCTCCTCTCCTCCAACCCCCTCCTCCTTTTTTTTTTTCTAGTGCATTCTTGTATTTTCTTTTTCCCCCCATCCTTGGACTAAGTTAAAATTGTTTTTGGACAGGTGTTCTTTTATGGCTGCTCAGTCTTTCCCAAATAATCAATATTTTATAATCTTGGTTTCCTTTCTTTTTTTTTTTTTTGCCTTTTAATTAAAAAAAAAGAAAAGAATCACTTCATGCATTTAGCAAGGAAAAGGCTGAGAGAGATTTTTACTGTAGGATTGCTTAAACTCACTGAAAAACAACACAACTGGGAACATCTCCTTTGAAGAGCTCAGGCTCATAATTGCACTTATGGTAAGGGAGTGGAAATCTGTTCTCTGAAACACTGCCTGTTAATCTTGGAGAAGCCAAAGAATTATTGCTTGCATAGCACTTTTCCATACTGTCCAACTGTCTTTCAGCTCTGTGTATTGATGTGTGAACACAAAATATTCAACGAGGCCAAGTGCTGGCTCCTGCAACCCCCTGAAAACTCCAGGCTTGGGCCAGAGTGGCACTGCCCAGAAGAGAAAGACCTGAGGGTGGTGTTCAACAGCTGGCTGTAGATGAGCCAGGATGTGTCCAGATGGCCAAGAATCATAGATCAGTCAGGGTTGGAAGGGACCACAAGGATCAGCTAGTTCCAACCCCCCTGCCATGGGCAGGACACCTCACACACTAGGTCAGGCTGGCCAGAGCCTCATCCAGCCTGGGCTTAAACACCTCCAGGGACAGGGCCTCAACCACCTCCCTGGACAACCCATTCCAGGTCTTCACCACTGTCACAGTGAAGAACTTCCTCCTCACATCCAGCCTGAATCTCCCCACCTCCAACTCCATTCCATTCCCCCCAGTCCTATCACTACCTGAGATCCTGAGAAGTCCCTTCCCAGCCTTCTTGTAGGCCCCCTTCAGATACTGGAAGGCCACAATGAGGTCACCTCGGAGCCTTCTCTTCTCCAGACTGAACAGCCCCAACTCCTTCAGTCTGTCCTCATAGGAGAGCAGCTCCAGCCCTCTGCTCATCCTCGTGGGCCTTCTCTGGACACCTTCCAGCATGTCCAGCATGTAATAGGTGCTAAGAAGGCCAAGAGCATCCTGGCCTGGATCAGCAATAGTGTGAGGGTGGTGAGACACTGGCACAGGTTGCCCAGGGAGGTGGTAGAAGCGTCATCCCTGGAGGTTTCTGCAGCCAGCCTGGAGGTGGCTGTGAGCAACCTGCTGTAGTGTGAGGTGTCCCTGCCCATGGCAGGGGGGGTGGAACTGGATGATCCTTGAAGTCCCTTCCAACCCTAACAATTCTGTGATTCTATGACAAGCAGGATCAGGGCAGGGATTGTCTCCCTGCACAGGGCACTGTTGAGGCTGCAGGTTAAGTACTCTGTTTGGGGCCCTCACTGAAAAAAGACACATTTGAGGGGCTGGAGAAGGTCCAGAGAAGGGCAACAATGCTGGTGAAGGGTTTGGAGAGAGATCTGGGAAGAGCAGCTGAGGGAGCTGAGTTTGTTTAGTCTGGAGTAGAGGAGCTCAGGGTATCCTTCAGTCTCTCTACAACTCCTTGGAAGGAGGTTGGAGTCAGGTGGGGTTGCTGCTCCTTCTCCCCCAGGGAACAAATGACAAGACAGCAGGAAATGGCCTCAGGTTGCACCAAGGGAGGTTTGGTTGGGCATTAGAAGAGTGTTCTGCACTGAAAGGGTTCTCAAAGACTGGAACAGGCTCCCCAGGGGTGGTTGAATCCCTGTCCCTGATGTGTTTTCAAAGATGGGGAGATGGGTGCTAGGAGCATGGCTTAGCACCAGCCTTGGCAGAGTTAGAGCGTGGTTGGACTCAATGATGCTAAAGGCTTTTCTAACCAAAATGATTCTTTGATTCCAGGATTCTTTTGCCTTGGTGTTGTCCTCACAAGTGATACAAAAGAATGATCAAACCATTGGTTTTCTGATTGCTGAAGACCAGTTTTGTAACTTACCATGGGGGTAACTCCTTTTCCCCCACCGCTCTCCTCATGCTGTCACAGAAATGGGGTGAGAGAAAAGGATACGAAGTTGGGTTTTGTGGCTTTTGGTTTTTGGTGAGTTTTGAGAGCTGCCTCAAGTTCCAAAGAGCAGAGTCTGCCATTTATATCCTGGAGAAAACATGTCACTTTTGAGACTTCTGATAGTAGCCTCTGATTTATGGGGAAGGAGATAAAACATGAAGAGATGTTTACAACACCAAAACACGGCATTAAAATGTTGGGGAATCACATGCACGTTTTAGATGTCAAGTACATTCTTCTGTAACTGCAGCAGGGTAAAAAGTGGGAGCCAGCCATAAAGATGAAGCAGGATGTTTAAAATGGTTTGAGTTCAGTAAACAGGGAGATAAATTGATCTGCTTGTGTTTGACTGATGGTACCTTGAAAAGGAAGCAGACCCGACTGAGTATCTCAGCTGAAGTTAGAGAGCTGGAAATAAGGACTATAGGAATATGGGAACCAGAATGAGAGCAAATGGAAGGCCAGTCACCATCCCTGCCCCTTCAATGAGGCTGTGGGAGAGGCCTCGAGCACAGCCTATGAGAGAGGCTGAGGGAACTGGGATTGTTTACCTGGAGAAGAGGAGGCTTAGAGGAGACCTTATTGCTGTCTACAACTACCTGAAGGGTGGATGTAGCCAGGAGGGAGTTGGTTCTTCTCCCAGGCAAGCAGCACCAGAACAAGAGGACACAGTCTCAAGCTGTGCCAGGGGAGTTTTAGGCTGGAGTGGGAGAAAGTTTCTTCCCAGAGAGAGTCTTAGCCATTGGGATGTGCTGCCCCGGGAGGGTGGTGTGTCCCCATCCCTGGAGGTGATCAAGAGGGGATTGGACGTGGCACTTGGTACCATGGTCTAAGTCATGGGTCTGTGGGATGAGTTGGACTTGATGATCTTTGAGGTCTCTTCCAGCCTGGTGATTCTGTGATTCAGGGCTGAGCTGATGCCTGCATTTTGCTCTTAATATCATCCTCTCTTGACAGCAGCCATCCCTTCCAAGTGTAGCTGTAGAGTGGGAAATGAGTCTGGTGTTGAGTGGAGTGAAATTCAGCATCTGAGCTCAGTTGCCAGCCTGGGGAACCTGTGTGTGATCTTTTTGCATAAACTGTGATGGTCATCTGGATGCTGCTGTGATGGACATCAGGCTACATAAAGTCAAGAGAGCAGCTCTGCTCTGGTCTTTAATCCACTTAGCCCGAAAGATACCTGTGGCCTGGACTTGTTATGATGTTTTCATATGTTCATAGAACAGTTTGGGTTGGAAGGGAGCTTAAAAGATCACTTAGTTCCAACCCTCTTTGGCTGTGGGCAGGATACCTCCCATTAGACCAGGCTTGTTCAGGGCCTCATCCAACCTGACCTTGAACACCTCCAGGGATGAGGTGTCCACAGCTTCTCTGGGCAGCCTGTTCCCAGAGTCTCACCACCCTCTCTATAGAGATTTCTTCCTAATCTCCAGTCTCCATCTCCCCTCCCCAGGCTTCAGTCCATCCCTCATCCTACAAGCCTTGTCAAAAGTTGCTCCCCAGCCCTCTGGTAGCCCCCTTTAGGTATGGAAGGCTCTCCAGGTCTCTGTGGAGCTCTCTCTTTGCCAGGCTGAACAGACCAAACTCTCTGCTTGTCCCAAGGGAGATTAAGTCTGGAGAGAAGGAAGAAATGTTTTTATCCTGAGGGTGTGTGTGACCCTGCCCGGTTGACCCTGGAGTGGGAGATGTTGCATCCCTGGAACCTTTGCAGGTCAGATGGTCTGGGGCTTGTGAGCAGACCTACTCTAGTTGCAGATGTCCCTGTTGACTGAGATTGGTCTGGATTAGCTTTGAAGGTTCTTCCAACCCAAACCATTCTGTGAAAGGTGTGGAAGAAGGCAGGTTTTGAGGGGATTGTGTGAATTTTGAAGCCAATGTTATGAAAGACTGCATGGTGCTGATTGTCAGGAGTCCAACACATTCTTCCTCTCTAAAGATTTATGGACTGTAAGTACTTGAGTTGTTGGGCCAGTAAAACTGTAACTCATTTTTCAAGGAGGACAAAATCCCCATGAGGAATTGGGTTCTGTGAGCACCTGCAGCCCTGGGAGGAGGAGAGGAGAGGAGGAGGGTGGTTGGAAGATGTGCTGCCAGCTTCTAAATTTCAGTCATGTCCTCTCCTTTTGTTTCATGATTGCCATGCAGATTTTGTAAATGAGCAAAGTGTCTGAAACAGTTTTTAAGCATGAACTGAACCCTTCTTTCCCCTGTCCCCCCCCTTGCCCCATCCAACAGTTTTTGTGAGGAGAAAGGAACCTGGAGCTTTCCATGTGTTTGGGTCCCATTGCTCCTGTGAGCATGGAGCTTTTTTACTTGATCTTCTTTTTTGCTCCTGTAAATTTTAGACATAGTCTGTGTTTAGCTTGATCAGGGCCCGCAGTGCTACCTCTTTCTCACCTTCCCCATCTGAGAGATGTTTAAAAGCAGGGGTTTTGAGCCAGAATAGAAATGCTTCACGTTGAACTATAGACCCCAAGTAAACAGCTTGCTTTCTGAGGTTGTGAAAAATAATGTCAAGAGATGTGGCATTAATAGCTGTGCTCCTTTTGAGAGGGCTGCTGTGATTTTTCTGAGCAAATCCACAGAGGAATCTGCTGCAGGATTGGAAGCAGTGGGAAAAGTAAATGAGGGCTGAACTAATGTGCAGAAAGTGGTGGCTGGTGATAGATGCTAGGATTAGTGGAGAAGTGGAAGAGAAAAAAATAGCAGGAGTCTGACAGTTGCACAGACTCCTTACTCTTTATTTCCCAGAGAGGAAATTCAGCATAAAAGGAGAACAGCAATATTCTTTTCCTCTTCCCTCAGACCAAGAGGTTTTAATGTTTATCTCATCATACCTAAACTTTTCCTACCAAGTATGTGTTTTATTGACTGTCTGAAGACAGGGGAGGGCCATGAAGATGATCAGAGGGCTGGAGCACCTTCCCTGTGGGGACAGGCTGTGAAAGTGGGGCTGTTCAGCCTGGAGAAGAGAATACTCCAGGGAGTCCTTAGAGCAGCCTTCCAGTACCTGAAGGTGCTACAGGAAAGCTGGGAAGGGCTTTGACAAGGGCTTGTCGTAACAGGACAAGGAGGATACGGCTTTGAGCTGGAAGAGGACAGACTTAGACTAGAGTTCAGGAGAAATTCTTTCCAGTAGGTTGGTGAGACACGGAATAGGCTGCCCAGGGAGGTTGTGGATGCCCCTCCCTGGACATGTTTAGGACCAGGCTGGATGAGGCCTTGAAGCAATTGAGTCTAGTGGGAGGTGCCTCTGCTTTTAAGGTGGGGGTAGGTTGGAACTAGATGATCTTTAAGGACCCTTCCAACCCAAATCATTCTATGAATCTATGTAGAGGGAAGTTTCAATTCTGCCCCCAGTGTTATTAATATGCTCTCCTTCAAACTCGGGAGCAGATGACCACCTCTGTCAAATCATCCAGCTGATGCAGGAGGCTTTTCCCAAGCAGTCTCCTCAAAGTTCTGTCTTGTCCATGTTTTGAAAACTCTTGAGTAACTATTTGTCCGCCTCTTCCCCGAGCAGATTACAGCCCTGCAGGTGCAAGTGAGACAACTTGTTTTAAACACCA